>PVJX010018592.1:0-36244 GCA_004027295.1 Dolichotis patagonum
AAAATTCTTAGCTACACCGGCTTTTACTCACCAAGGTCTTAGAGAAATTTAATACATTTTGTAGAGATCGAATATGGTTAAGAGCTCTGGTCACGGGAGCAGAGAAGAGATTAGTTTCCGTTTGTCTACCTGTGTCCTCTCGTTTTCCTACAGATACGGAGGGAGCTGAGCTAAGCGTACACACCGATGCACATGGACCCCACCGCCCGGATGACGCTGAGGAGCGTGCCCTCCGCTATCTTGTTAATCCTCAGCAGCCGAACCAGCGGGGCGATCCCGTTGCCCTCGCAGATCTGATTTTGATGCATCCTGCTGTCCTTGCTTAGAGCGATGACTGCCTCACCCCCTGTGAAATAAAAAGGAAGAGCCGGGCAGGACGCCGGGCCTTGCTGCGCTGTGCCGATTTGCTACGGACACAGACTTACCCACGTACTGCATTTTGGCAGAGGGTGACAAGAGCATATTGATGATGAAGTTGTATCCGATCTGCTCGGCCATGTACTTCTGTTGTTTCAGGCTTTGTCCTGCCAAAGCCCAGAGCGCTACGGCTCCTTGTTCCTTAATATCTATTTGAAATGCCTGTTACCAAAAAAAATCATTGCATTCAGTGAACACTTAATAAAACACTTTAGGGATGTACATTTTATACAAGGTTTAATCCAGAATTTGTTTTGGTACTTTATTAAAAATTCAAAATGGAGTAAGTCATCTGAGGAAAAAAAAGTCATGATAAGATTCCTACCTTCAGGAGTTTTAACAGATACTTGGTTAATCTGTGTTCCAGGAAGGCCTTCTGTATAGGAGGGTTGTAACTCGCCAGTGACTCCACAGCCATGGCACCTTTCATTTGGACACTAAGTTGTTTTCCTATAAAAAGAGCGACCAGGGGAGGAATCGCCCCTTCTTGAGCCATCGCATCCTGGACCTCCTTATTGCCCCGTGCGACCTCGGCAATTGCAGCAGAAGCCACGGCCTGCAACACATCTTCCAACGAATTGAAAAGCAAGTTATCTGCCATGAAAACACTTCCCAGCCCTTCAGGCCTATCAGTGCTTTCCAACTATTCCATTCATGGGTGCCTGACATTTCCTTAGTCACTTACATTTTTTAAAATATATGTTATTTCGGACTTTCCCTATGTTTAAAACATGCCAGAAGATACTTTAGCACAGAAGATACTTTCTTCCTATCTGTGTGTTTTTCCCATTAGCCTAGAGTCCTAAGAATTACTCAACCAAGTACATTTTGGCACATTGCTTTTCAATAATAATAATGATAATGATAATAATTTCAACTTAAGAGTATCAGTATACTTTTTTTGAGTATAGATATTATCATTAAAAATAAAGATACAAATAGCCTACCAACTTGATAGGCAAAAAATAGAAATTCATTTTATCTTGTATTTTTGGCTACTAGTAAGTCTAAACATCTTCCTCTATACTTACTAACTAGTTCATTTTTTTAAAAACTAAAAGACAACCTGTTAGAATAAGTCATAGAACTATATACTTTTACCTGTATTTATAAATTTAATATACAGCTATGTGGATTTTTATCTACACTGTGTAGTTTTCAAAATTTGAGATGCATCATGCCCTTTATCTCTTTAATACTCCAGCATGTATTGTCCAAGGACAAGGATACTCGGTTCTGTAACTGCTCCTAACTTTTTCCTCCTGGATTTGGGATCTGCTGCCCTGTGTGATCACCAAAATGAGCTTATTCTTTCAGAACCTAAGAGACTATTTGCAGTGGTTGCAGAAACCGCCTGCTCTGGCTGATTTTTTTTGTACTAGTATGCACTTTAGAAACTGATAATCAGCCTAATGCCCCAATTACCTTGAATCTTGCTTCAGATATAGAACAGCAAATCTGATACAGTTATAGCAAATCTGATATAGATACAGATTCAGATATAGAACAGCAAATTCTTGTAACTCGCACAGCAGCTACCAGTGATCAATGTATGTATCACTCACCCTGGACCTCTATTCCTCTTAGTATGCTTTGTTTTCATTATTCATGCCAATATTTCTATGTATAAACTTGTTTAATTAAATATGTTAAAAACCATACTTTTGAGAGTCAAATCTTTTTATAAACTCAGTAGTTTAACTTTAAAGGTTCCAGATGTTTGAGTTATATTGTATATTTCTAGATCCATTTAAAGGCAAATCCAGGACAAGCCCAAATCCATGTTTATTTTGCACTTAATAAATCTAGTCCCTCCTAAATATCCCAGAGGCAGAGGCTCACCGGAATCAGCACTCAGAAATCTAATAAGGTGTTGGATGCCATTATGGTCTTTCACTGCTCTTTGATTATTTTCATTTCCTATACATAATACTCGTATGCAGTTCATTACATTTACTAGCACATTTTCCATGTTTAACGTCAAGAGATTTATCAGAGCTGGGATTCCATTCTAAAAATAAACAAAAAATTACTTAAATTTATTTAATAAACATACAGTGTTTATTTAGAAACACAAATCCATTATCTTTCTTGTTGCAAATATCTATTTAAGAGAGACCAAGCCTGGTGTAGTGGCTCACATGGATAATCCCAGCACTGAGGATTCTGTGGCAGGAGGATCCCAGTGAGTTTGAGGCTGGCCTGTGCTACATAGTGAGTTCAAGGCCAGCCTGAATTAGACAGTAAGACCCTGTCTCAAAATATCAAGAGATAACAGTAGTCTATAAACAAATATGTCTACTGTTATAACCAATTAAATGACAGTTAATACCATTTTAAACAAACCTTACATTTTCATATAAAGTAAGTATTCAATAAATACATCTGAAAATAGCAACTAAAATATTTTGACCCTGCAAGTTCATTGCAATATGTAATAAATATCTAAGAAGCAAAGCACTGGGAAAAAGCAATTAGATATACTTGCACATTACTCCATTTGGAAACATTTGCCATTGTGGATACTGCTGTAGTAATTAGTAAGTATGTTTGTGCCACATCAAATATTTTTAAGTGTGAATATAATATGCTAATTTTTAATGGCATAAAGATGGCATTTGTTCTTACCAACAGAAATAATGCAAGGATATCAAGGAATGAGTGACAGAAATAGAGCCCCTTTCTTAAAGCTAGAAAACATTGGCAATTTGAAGTATAATAAATGTGTATGAGTTGCCAACAGGCACGCGAGAGGTCTCCTCTGGCCACTGACCATAAGAACAAGTAGAAGAGCACAGTTTTCCAAATACCAGTGACTTGACCTTGAGGTGCAGAAAAAGAAGCCCAGTTCCCCATCGGTAATACTCAGGATAGCAGCAGTGTCTTCCTGGGCCTGTGAAGCATAGGGTTTCAAAGCAGACAGAAAAGATGAGCAAGGGATCATGCCAACAAGATATGATGGGAAGACACAGCCCACTGGAGAGGTTAGGAAGGAAGAGGCAGACTCTTTACACTGTGGAGAAGATACAATCTAGCTTATGAAGTTTTATGCACTGCTAGTTTCTATGATTGGAAAAGTAAAGATAGGACTCCACAATGATCATAAATAACTTTTGTTTTTTATAGAAGTAGATGAAAATTGTAACAAAATGTATCATATTATTATCAATGAAAAGTGAAGCAATCACCATTATAAAGCAAGAGTATATAAGAGAGATACCAGAGCTTAGAAAAGAATTTTTGAGACAAGGGTGGAGAACTCATCAACAAATTTAGTGACTTAATGGTAAGACTCTCAATATGCAGTATTTGATATTCATATTATAATGGTGTTTTTCATCATTGAGCATATTATTTTCCTTGAAATACTTTTTTTGCATTAACTTATAGGTCAACAGATTCTTTAGGTTTTCTCCTACCTCACTGGCTATTACTTCTTGGTCTTCTTTGTTAGTTCCCTGCAACTCTTCTACAAGTCCTAGTGGCTCAGTTTTAAAAAGATAATAGAAAATATCACCACTTCTCATCATTTCCAGTGTTACCATCATGCTTCAATATACTATTTTATTTCAACTAAATCACTCAATTGTTTCTTAATTATTCTTACTGCATGATTTTTACCTACCTATTTCAGCAAACAAAGTAGAGGAATGTCAATGGCTTCATGATACTTTTCCAACCAATGCCATTCAATAGTTTCTTAACGCATTTGATACGTGTGCGTAGGTGACCTTCTGTGATATGGCTCACTGCTGTCTGATGTCTCCTTGTTCTCTTCCCTTAGCTACCTTGGCTTTCTTGCCATTCCTTCAAAATGTCAGGCACAATCTTACTTTATTTACTTGGCATTTATATCCTCAGCCTGAATGCTCTTATCAACAGAAAAATGTATGGAAAAGGTGCTACTGTATTCATCTGCTTCAGGACTGTTTCATTCACTGGCATAAGCCTAGGACCTATGATATTATCCACCACATAATAATCTCTCAATAAATCTTTGTTGCATGAATGGACTGAAGTAATACTACAGAAAAGATATTTATTTATTTATTTATTTATTTATTTATTTTGGTACCAGGAATCAAACTCATGATCTTGTGCCTTCTAGGCAGGTGTTTATGTCACTGAACTATATCCCTGGCCCCAGAAAAGATATTTAAAGATATGAATTCAAGAAAACATCCCCATAATAAAAGGATACAAATGAATTTGTTGAAAAGATATACCAAGTACCAGGAAGAATGGGGTAATCAGCATGGATATGGAAGTCCTGGACTTCAAAGGTAAAGAAAACATTGATCAGAGCTAAGATAAACATGCATATCAACAAATGTAAGCGAGATAATAAAAACTAAGTGACAAAAGCAAAACCTTCATGCACTGCATACAAAAGACACATTTGCCTTAACTCTGACTAATTGCCAGAATCACTGAACATTATCAGTTCTAAGTGGATAAGACTGACTAACTCTGAGGTAGGCCCAGATATATTTCTAATAGATTTTCCAAATGAATGATAACACAACTAAAATGACTCAGAGAAGTTAAGGTGGATGAGAAAATGCAAACTAAATACAATAGCACAAAAAAAATAACACAAACACAGTTTTAGATGAGACGGACTTCAAGACCAAAGTATTAAACTTGAGGAAAATGTAAATTTTGTAACGCAAGACTCAACCCTCAATGAAGTAACTATGTAAAACTGAAGAAATCATGTAAACAAACTTCACTAGTCAGTAACTCAGAAAATCTTAAAACACTAACATAATTTTTGGAAGACTTTATATGAGGAAATACAGTATGGTAAAGATTCCTTGATCATTAAAATAATTTTCTTGTAACTTCTTCTTGTACACAATTAGATTTCATTTATCAGACACAATGGAAATGGCTAGAATAGTTTTCTTTTCTTTTCTTTTCTTTTCTTTTCTTTTCTTTTCTTTTCTTTTTTAAAATTTTTCCTGTTCTGGTGACTGAACCCAAGGCTTCCATACTAACTCACATATTCAATCCCTTTTAGTTTTTATTTTGAGACCATATCTATCTCTCTAAGTTTCAAAGTGGCCCAGACTGGGGTTGAGCTTTCAATCCTCCTGCTTCGGCCTCCCAAAGTGCTAGGATTGAAAGAGTGTACTACCATACCCATCCTGGTATTATGTCTTACAATATCATCTTACAAAAAGCAAGAAACAATTGCCATATACTATCACAGGAAAAACTCTGCCTTTCCTACTTCAGGGACATACTGTTTTTCTTTTGGTGATGCTGAGGCTAGAACCTAGGGCCTGGACGTTCACCAACAGATGAATGGACAAAGAAAACGTGGTGTTACACCCTATGGAGTGCTATTCCACCATAAAGAAAGGTAAACGAGTCATCTGTAGGAAATAGATACCTCTTGAGACCATAATGTTAAGTGACGTAAATCAGACACACAACCTTAAATACTGCATGGTTTCTCTTATATGAGAAATAAATAAAGAACTAAATAAAAAATAGATATTAGGAAGTAGGGAGGAAGAGAGCTTTTTCAAGGGGAAGAGGATCAAGAGATGGATGGAAAGGGAAAGGAAGGAAAGGACCGGGGATACAAAAAGAAATGGAGATGTGTCACATACATGTACCAACTTCATATGAGTGTAAATGTTATGTGCTGCAAACAAGTACCATAAAAAATAAAAAGTAAAACAGCAGAACACAGGGACACAGACATATGAGGTAAGTGTTCTACAACTATCCAAGTGCCAATTTCTTGGTGAAGTATTTTTCGCCAGCCCCTTTCCTCTCTTTCCCTCTTGATCCCTAAGAGTTCTGGCCCTGGATAATATAATGGGTCTCTTTCCAACTTCTCTGTGAGGGAACTACTATGAATTAAAACTGGGATTCTGTGAAAAGCACTCACGTATTTGGAGATAATATCCTTGTTTCCATACTGAGCGACGTCGTACAGAATGACAGCACTGCGAGAGTGCAGTTCAGGCTCCTCGGACACCAGAAGGTTGACCAGCGCTGGAATAGCGTCCGCCTCTACCATGGCATGCACAACGCCCGCATGGGTTGAGATATTGCTCAATAACCCAACGGTTTTGCACTGTAATTTTATTTTGGGACTTTTTAATAGATTGACTAAGGCAGGAATGGTGCCTGTATAGAAAGCACAAAAAAAGTCATGAATTATTGTAATCATTTAGAGCCAATGTTTCATAGCAAGATTTAAATCATGTGTGTGGGCATTGTAATATAAATGACTAGCAGGTAATCCAGTAAGGTATAAAAATAATCACTTGAAACCATATAAATCTATGTCTGTGTCTAGTCTGTACTATAAGCAGCTCTCAGTGGTCACCGTTTGATTTCATAGCACATGTGCTGCAGCTTGGTAACCTGAAGCCATTTTCAAGACTTGGATTTTGCTTTAACATCGGTGATGAATTCTTTGAGTAACCACGTGATAGCTTTGATTATCACATCAGCTTCGTGCGCCAGTGTTTATGCAGTAATTCAAATATTTTTAGTGAACTTTGTCCTTTTGTTACACCAGCAAGTGAAAAGACAAAGAGTGCTGAATCTAATAAAATGCACGTTAGCCTCCTTAGTTACTGAAATCACTGGGCCTGTTGAAAACAGAAAACTCGGCTTCAGCTCGATGCTTGTTATACTTAGGTCAGTTCAGTGTGAAATGAACAGAGCTTGTTATACAGCAACGAATTGACGGGAAAGATAATGGTATAAGTAGGGCTTTACTCATTTATCTGTGTAGCTGCCTGAAGTGATACATCCTTTCAGGATTTAAGTCTGTGATTCACTTTTTCTGGATATAGAGCTGCTGTACATCCTTCTAGGGATACATTAGAGGGATACCTATAATAAATAATTTTACTTAATTTACTTATCTATTCAACATTATTTATGGAGTAGCCCATGTGCTCTCGGTGTCCATATTAGGGCAGTCTAGGCAGAACATTTTCATCACTGTAGAAAGTTATACTGGACAGTACTCTCGTCAGAACAACCCTCCGGCATTGAACCATTTGTTAATGAGGAAACTAGGGAAGAGAGGCTAAGTAATTAATTTAATTTGCAAATGCAACACTAGCCACACATCTGGCCTGGCACTTACTCTGCTACTTTTAATTTAGAAAATAAAATTGTGTAAGTACAGAATAGGGATCATTTCTAAAGGCAAGTAAATATAAGAATGGTGTGGTAAAGTAATTTAATATCAGTGCATATGTTTGTAAGCTTTTAGAGAAATAGAATTCCTCTGAAATTCATTTTTGATCCTAAACAGCTTCCATATAGAAAATAAATGATTGAAAGAAAAAGGTGATGATCTTAGAAAAAAGGAAAAGAAGTTTAAAGTGAATCAAAAGGATTTTTTTTTTACAATCACAAACGTATCTTGGGGCTAGTGGTAGAATACACACTGCGCATACACAGGGCCCTAAGTTCAGTCCCCAGCACCAAATACACACACACACACACACACACACACACACATACACACACACACCCCACTGGCCTGAAAAATACAGCTGTGCTTAAAATAGCAGGGGGAAAATATCATTAATACATAGACTCTGCACTACCTGCATCCAAAATACATTTCCAGTATTTATCATTCGCTAAGCAGATTACTTCCAAGGACATGACAGCCATCATCCTTCGTTTAAAGTTTTCGCACTGCAACATTTCTGTAAGCATTCAATAGAAAAACACGAGCTGAAACTGACATAGGGGGTAATGGGATGGTGTATTCTGTTTCTGCGCAGATAAAGTGAACCCAAGGACTGGGATCACCACCATGCCAACAGTTGCATTCCTTAAACTCTCTGTTATGAATACCCCTGTGTCTGACACTCCACAGTTCAGGTCGAGAAGGTCCCCCACAAGGGGCTATGTTTATAGGTTTGGTCTCCACACTGATACCATCAGGAAGTGGCAGAACCCTTAAGAGGTGAAACCTACTGAGGGTTGCAGGTCACTGAGGGGATTGTGGGGTCCTGCCTTACCCCTGCGTTTCTCTTCTCTTTCCCACACTCAGTCATAAGGTGAGGGGCTCCTCTGCCACGGATTCCTGCCACTGAGCTACCCACCCCAGGTCTGTAGGCATGAGGTTATCCCATCACGGCAGGAAACCTTCAAAAGTAGGGGCCAAAAATAAACCTTTCTTCTTCATGTATCTCAGGAATTTGTTACAGTAATGAAATGTTAGCTAACACAATACATGCCTGGGATCTTTGAGCCTTATAATGTATATAATTAGTGAAAAACATTTGATCTAAATGACTTTAACTGGCTGGAAACAAAGTTGGAATTCACTTGCAAAATAATACATCTCTCTTGTGTCTCTAATCAGTTTTGAATCAAAATTTGAGTGTGGCTTTTAAAGGATGGTAAATACATTATTGTTAATAAAATTTTAGTATTCATTAAATTAGATAAGAGGCTTTATATACTTTCTGGGTATGAAAATACTATTTTTAAAAAATTTATACTCCAGACCAAAGATAACATAAATCTGCATTCTCATAAACAATACCTAGAGTATAAGCAGAAAGTCCTCAGATGTATCTTTGCTTCATCTCTTTATCCATCTAGTCTACTACCAAATTCATCCTGATCCTATGTTGGTGAGGTCACTCCACAGCTCCGCCTTAACATTCAGCTTCGGCTGCAAAGGCTTCTCCTGGAGACTGTAGTAAACTAACTCATCCTTTCCCCATAATGGAAATGGGCAGTATCAGAGGAAGAGCCATTCCAGGGTAAAGGCCAGATCTGTTCAAATCATTATCAGGACTTCCCAACGATGGCTGTAGGAAGCACTGGCCAGCGAATGTCTTTGTATCATTAAGCTATTGCTAGGGCTAGACTTTCTACTCTCAAGGTAGGTGTTCACAATGGTATAAATGTATTAAAAGTTAACATGAGGAGCCTCTCAACCCCTCCTAGAAAGCTAAACTATGATATACATATATATTATACCATTATATACATATACATCTATACATTATGTACATATAAGTGAACACTGCAAACACTTTCCAGTATCTCTGGAGGCTGATGTACTCAAAATACAGTCCCAGCACTCAGAAAGTTCCAAAATTGGTACTGAGCCTGTCTCGAAGCCAAATATTTAGACTTCTTGGACCAGTAAAACACAACTGAAAATCTTAAACATAGCGTATCCTAAACTAAGCTGTTGGGGAAAAAAAGCAGTTCTCACTCTCCAACTCTTTTTCTTCTCTGTTTTCTTTAATTAGTTTTTATTTCACCCATGTGGTTTAGAGTTAAATATCACCAAAGGGCTCTAGCTACATGTTGTGGTTCGTGACCTCGTGTTCCCCACTTGTATGGGTTTGGCTGCTTTTCCCCACATCTTTTTGTGGATATCATTTATAGATGTATTATAAAATGGAAGATAAGCTCTTAAAACAACACTCTGTCACTTTCTTTAGCTTCCCTTTGATCATATTTGTGATTTTTAGTTAAATCAATATTAGGTTCTTAATTATGATGCTTATATAAATACTATTTATGGTGAGGTATTATAATGCATGTAACTATCTCACTTCTCACTTTCAACTTTTCTGCAGGGAATAATTTCCTCATTTTATTTCATCTCCTTAGCTTTCTTTGTACGTGCTGACAGTTCTTCCTGACGTTTCACTCTCGGTTATTACAGTTCCATTCAGGAACTTCTTTTTCCTGTCACTCTTGAAGTTTTTGCTTTTCTCCTGGTGAGATGTCTAGTTTCCTGGGTCCTTTACTCCTCTGTGGGTGAGGGACAATTCCAGCCTCAGTGCTTGTAAGTCTTTCCTGGCAAGGTTGAGTAGAGCACTTCTGGCCGGCACTGCCAGTTCTCAAGCCTTCTGAGGGCTTTCTGGTATGAATCTGGGGAGTTCTTTGGTTGGCTTGGGAGGATTTTCTCTGGTCAGCTAAGGCCTAACACTTGCCTATCTGAATCTATTGTCTAAGATTTTGTGGTTACTATATCTTTTCTCATTTTTTCTTTGTATGCTTGGCCATTGCTACTGATGAAATTATTAATCTCCATGCAGTTTTAGTGGGGTCTCAGGAAGGAATAAAATTAAATGTGAAACATTCAGTTGCCCAAATAATCTTTACTCTCAAATTTCTAGCTAGATTGAACACAAACGGGGGAAAAGTTAAAATGAATTTCTCATAAAATGTTTATCAAAATATGAAGAATTATTTTGCTGAAGTTTTCTGTAAAATTAGGAGGTAACAAATACACTGAAGGGCATATTTTTTTACCTAAAAAAATTTCTACCTTTCCTTTTTTTTTTAAAGTTAGTTTTTCATGGTAGAGAAGATGATTTTACTTCAGAGAAAGGTTAAAAACAAAAATAAGTATAATTGTGTAAAACTGTCACACACTTCCTTTAACTTAGGAAAACTACTTTCATACACAAAAATACAGTTCCTTATCATTTGTATTTTCGTTTCTGATTTTAACTCATAAATTGTTTATTTCATGATAATCAGAAAATTTATTTACAAAGAAATTGTGTTTTCTATACTCACCTACTAAAGTTTTCCAAACTGGGAGTTCAGGAATATTTAATTGTATTATATATTTAAGTACTTCTGTGTGAAAAGACAGTACGGACAAATGAATTATATTGTTTCCTTTAGTATCTGTTTTTCTCCAATTAGCACCGAGGGAAAACAGGTATTGAATAGTGTCCAGAGCTCCTGAAGTGGCCGCAAGTAACAGTGGAGTACACTGATTCCTAAAAATCAAGGAATGCATTTGAGCACACAGAGAGGGTAAAACTGACTTTTTGTTAAGCCATTCAAAGTACTGTAGGAACTCCGATCGACACCATCATGGGCCCTTCCTTGTGAGTGATCACCCTCTGTATTCCACATGTAACACATTCGCCTCCCTTGCTGTTTGGTCCCCAGGCTCCCCCCTGACTTGCTTGTCATGACTTTTAATTTCTTCGATAGTCGATGATACACAAAACTCTTAGAATATAACGTCCTGTTCAATTCTGATAACTCCGAATAAACTGAAAAGCAAAGGAAGTACCAGCTCATTGCACAAATGGTGAAACTAAGGCTCAGGCAGTGGTCAGACTTATTTCTTCACACTTCACTCCCAATTTTCAAATCTCTAACTGTGGTACAAACTAATAGTTTTTTTTAAAAATATCTACAATCTGCTTTTAGATACTGAAGACCTTTTGGCTGGGCGCATTGTTACCCAGCCCAGTGTTACATTTCCTAATCTCTCTCTAAGAAAGGTTCAGTCATACAGCCAAATCTGTCCACTGTGTTAGTGGAACTTACTTGGGCAACTGCCTAAAGAGCACGGAGAGTGTCAATATTTTCTCTCGCTATCTACAGTCATGATAATAAGAGCAGGAACTGCTTTTGTATCATGATGTGAAAGCCACGTTAAGGAGTAGAAAGAGAAAGTCAGTGTCCTGGAACCGTCAATTATACCACCCCTAGACCATTGAAAAATAAACTGTCAAATCACAATGCTGGCCTATAGACCACTGAATAATAAGCTCAAACAATTATGTTAGCCTTAGACCACTGAACAATGCTTGAAGACATAGAAAAACTTGCATGAAAGCCCACCTCAATCAGATTCAGAGGCTCAGAAGAGTAACATATGTTCTTCAGATTCCTAGGCAAGGATGTTCCTTCAGAACAAGCTATATCTCTACCCCAAAGATCAGTCCTCACTTAAACTGTGCAACTAAAGACCTTTGGGGACACTTTCTTATTTCAAAATTTTCTTTTTCCTTTACTCTATTTCTTTTTCAGGTACTACAACTTATTCTGTGATACCAGCCCATCCGCTTAGATCTGGAGCCCTAGGCAAACTCCTGGTTGTACAGTGTTTGGTGGGGAGCAACTTTCTACCCCTTAATCCTAGGCTTCTTCCTGGGCACTGAGTAGTTAACCTGACCAGCTAGCCTGTGGAAGGGTACGACCATGACAAGGTTAGGCAAAAAGTCCCACTGGCTCACTCCTGATTCGTCCAGAAAACATGCATAGTTTGATTGAAGCTCTTGTCCTGATGGATTGTGAAGCTATGTGGTAGGAGAAGACAGCAACCAGAAAGGACATCAAGTCACCTGCATCAGAGTGTGTCTTTCAGTGTCAGTGTGTTGGAAAGTCAGACATGTGGAAATTTGTAACCTTATGAATGCTTAATAACTTACTCAGCGGTTGCCTCTGCTTCTATCAAACTAGGATCCTTCCTATAGAGAACGATGATGATGCTGATATTATCATAGAAAGCAGCAAAGTGGATCGGCATCCAGCCTCTTTTTTCAGAAAGTGTGTAATCAGCTTTGAAAGATAGTAGACAGATGCTGGTTTCCAGTGAGCAAGCCTGTGCGGCCAGGTGTAGAGGCGTCGGGCCTGGGAGGGACAGATGATCACTTCAGTGGTCATAGAGCCAATGCTTCTAATAAAACCATGCCTTTTTGGCATCCAACTACAAAGCTTAGTATTCTACACAATAAGTGTCTAAGGTAAGCACTAAAATAATGAATTAGGCAATCCTATATTTCTCTAACTTAAATGTCTGACCACGAAAATATCATAATTTTTCAAAGTGAATAAAGATATACAACATTGAAAATATCAAGTATTTGAAAATTTGAGTGAATACATAAAATATCCATGTGATAAAATAAGCTATTTATTTATCTGCATTAAGACTGCATTAAATTGGAAAAAAAGGCTTCTCAATCACTAAATCGAGTGGCCATTTGAGAATTCTCATCTTACTTACTTCTGAACAATATTTTTATACTGTTAGTCACTTGTTCCTATTTAAAATTGTTACTTCTCTTGACTTTCGTAGTCTTGTGCTCCCTATGTTCTTCCTTTGCAACCCCTTGAAGACCTTCTCATTGTCCTGATGTCTGAGTGAATGCTAAAGCTGTCGTGGACCTGTTTCTCTTCTCAGTGACCTCACAGCACCTGTAAGTTGATAACTCCTAGATGATGTCTGATGTCTTCTTTGAGCCCCAGATTTATGTCACCCATAGCTAAATACCTCACCCTTAATACATCCCTGATGGAACTCCATCTCTCCTTCCAAAGCTGGTTCTCTTTCTTTGCCCTCTAAATCAATGAAAGACATTAGGACTGGCCAGTCCTACAAAACAGAAACCTGGAATACTCCTTAGCACCTATCTTCATTTTATCTCTGAAATAGATCCATTCCCAAGGTATAAAAGTCTCAGGAAGCTATCTCTAAGGTCAGCAGCATCCTAAATCATAATCACCCCCAGTTGCTATCTCTATCTTTTTTATGGGCTTTCCACATTCATATTTTTCCAAGTGTAAATCTGATCTTTTCAGTTCCTTGCTCTCTTCAGTAGCCTCTCCAAGTCTGCTTTCCAAGGCAGAGTGACAGGACCCACTGGAATGACCCTGTCTCAGACCTCACAGATTGATATTGCCTCTAGATGGTCAAGGGTCTAACTTGTATTAATTGCTTATTTTTAAAGATGTAAAAGCCATTTTGGGGGTCTGAATTTATAAAAGTAGAGGTGGCAGCAAATTTCACATTAAAAAATAAAAGGAAAAAACTCAAGAAGAAAAATCAAATAACCATGATTAGAAAAAATATACTTCAAACTGAACATGAAACATCATTATGGGACATTGTCACACGACAGAATATTTTGCAGACTGTATGCTATAAGAAAAGTCATAATATATGTCATAGCCTTTGGAAATACACCAGCTATTTTACTCACATCTTACCATTTCTTTCTTTTTTCATGTCCATTTTGGATGACTCTGTTTTAAAAAGAAATACACATAGAAGCATGATTATCAATATATAGCAGTTTCTTACATTAGTCAGAATAGAACAAAAATGACTGTGTGTAGATTACGTCACATAGTGTGACTTTTGGTGAGGCCATGTGGGCCTGTGGCTTGTGCCTAACACTACGATCAAAGCAGACCTGGAAACTCCACCTCTCCAGGGCTTCTAAAACTCACAGTTGGTATAATTTCACCCTGAGTGAGCAATAATATCACCAGTAATTTATACACTCAACAAGTCAGAGGGTCAATGAGATAGTTTCATTTACCAAAGTTTCTTTTCACACTAAAAGTTTAAAGTTATGTATATTTAAACAACAGGCTATCCACTATTTGATTGAATCCTGCATTGTTTTAACTAGGTTTGTTCTGTACTGAATATTGCAAATGACAGATGGATCTTCACACTGTGGAAGGCATTTTAGTTGCACTGCTGGAGTTCAGAATTTAGTCAGGATTAAAGCGTAACATTTTATTTTTGTGGGAAAAAAATTTGACACAGCGTACTAAGGTCACTGGTCTCATTAAAATATAAAATCACCATTTCTTATTGTTGATACTGTTGTACCACCCTTCCTGACAATTTATCTTTATTTATATTTATCTTGACAACATTCTCTCTACTTTCAATTATAACTTTATTTTTTATGCTACTCAAATTTATTCCAGTGGATCCAAAAACATGAATGTATATTTAACAGTCAGGAAAAAATGGCTTTTTAAAGTTTAAACTAGGGTACCCTTAAAGGGACTATTAATCATAAATAGTATCATAAAAGAATATTTTCATTCTTAAATGTAAGCACTATGAAGAGACTAGTCCCTAGTTTAGAACACTGAAAGGGGATAAAAGAACATTCTACCAGGATCTGACGGTCATATTCACCCTTCCTTTCTCTGAATTTCTGTAGTACACCGCCGTGTATTAATTGTACTAGTGCTTACCAAATTCTGTCTCACATTCATTTATTCAACAAATATTTCATGAGCAACTGCTGATGCCAGGTTTTCTTCCGAGCACTAAATTCCCATGGCACACAAAGCAAACCAAATCCTTGTCTTTTATGGAGCTAACATTCAAGTGAGAAGGCAAAACAAACAAATACAGTACTATATAAGCCAGCAACAACTGATACTTAATAAAACTAAAAGGAGCTCTTCTTAGGCAAACAAAACCCTCAACTTTTCTCAAGGTATCAGCACGAAATTTTAAACTTGCTTACCCTAACATTCTAGGGTTAAAAGATTTACGGTACCTTGGCTGAACATAACAAAGCGTCTCTGGTTGATGTTGAAGTTAGCGTCGCACAGGTGACATATGATGGAAATTCTGTTGTGGAGGGCAGCGTGGTGGAAAATAGCATACCCCGCCTCATCTGACACGTTGATTGTGGCGCTTGAGGTTTTACGGCTAAATGTGTGGAAGACTGCAGATAATCCTCTCTCGACAGCAGACTTCAGACCAAATGGTATGCTCTAAAATTATGAAGAAGTCCGGAATTAGTTTTTAAATAGTTACTATTAAATCTACCTAAAATTGGCTTTAAGGGAAAAAGGACCCCAAATATGTTCACCAAATCACATGATTGAGTGTGGTTCAACGGTGTGCTGAAAGTTGTCAGAACTACTGTATGAGGAATTCCTTGGAACTTTAAACATATACTTGGGAAGCTTTTTTGTTTTTTTCATTTTTAAAGAGTAAGTTGTAGACCTTCTCTGCAGACAAAGTAGATAAACAGAGTGGAACAAACACCTTCAGAGATACTTTAAAAACAAATGAAGATTGTTGGATTCCTTTCCTTTCTTAGAGGCAACTTAGACATCTAGAAACTTGAAGTGTGTAGCTACGGAAACACAGATTGTCTTCTTTACATCTCAAAATAGGTAAAAGTATTGCTCCTTAAGCATTCGGACTACTAGATATTTGAAAGTTGAACTAACTATTCAAGTTTTAAAGCAAACACAGGGAAAGTAACTGGCAGTGTAAGGTCAAGGTTTGTGAAACAGACGTACAGGTTTGATTCAGGGTTTTAGCTTTGTTCCTTCCGTTCACTCCTAGCACTAAAACCAGCTTCTCCCACTTATGCCCTGTGTTATTCGGGAAAGATTTTAACTCTATACCTTGAATTTCTCATTTGTGTAATAGGAATGATAATAGACCTAGTACCTTGAGTATTTTTTTTTAGATTTATAATAGTTCCTGGCATAGGACATAAGCAGTTAATAAACATTAGCCATTTTAAGGTTAATCATAGTCCAATTCATTAACAGACTGACACTACACCAAAAGCTTATAATACAGAACAGTATAGCTTTCAGCTAGTAAAGTGTGGTATTTTATATCATCTTGAAGATTTTATTTAACCTCTTATTTATCCTTAGGATAAAAATTGGAGACATATACTTATTGATAATATGTAACTTTTTACACTGTATTATGTGACAATCACTGAAATACCTTGCATTTCATAGCTTTTTTGAGACCAAATTTTTTCTTAAATTGTTCGTGTAATTGAGCCTCTGTCAGTGGAAGTCTTTTCACTCTCAAAGTGTTCATTATTTCATTGATGGCTCCCCACCACTGTGTCTTATATAGTTGCTGATAGAAGATTTCCAGTTCAAAATAGATCACGTAATAGCTATGAAAAATAAAGGAAAAAAAGCCTTTCAAAGTGTGAAGTGATTTGCTACTGTTTTTTGGTCTATGCTGGTACTTCTTGATTTTTCCATAATAAACACAGAAGTGCAGTTTCATTGTACTTGGTTGTAAATGTATTAATGATGCAGTTACCAACTGTTATTAATCAATTGACTGTGCTTCCCATACCAGTCAGGGGCTCTGCTTGAAAGTCTCTAGAGGTCCACATTCTGGCTCCGGGAGTTCTGAGTTCATCTCCTCCTTGCACCCCTCTCATTGGGCCCATATTTTCTTTCTCCAGGGTTGCCTGCCTGGACTCTGACTCAGATGGGGCTCTGGAGAACGGCTCCCTGGCTTTCAACTCACTGCAGCCACAGACTAAAGAACCACAGCCTCCCAGATCCCTGAGATGCTGCAGGGAGGGGGGCTTGCAGTGGTCCTGGAGCCTGGCGCCCTGCAGTGGAGGCCTGATTAGTTTTGGGTTAGGGTGTTTCCTGGGGGTGCTTCTCATCGCGGGTGAAGAAACATGGTGCTCTTCCTCTGCCTCCCCCAAGGTACCTTTCCCCAGGCCTGGATTTCAATGGTGAATAAGCATTTCGTTATTGCTGTCAAAGCAACATTCTTAACAGCAGCTTCCTTCTAAGGCTTTTTGCTCCTCAGGTACTGGCAGTTTTCCTAGGAGTGCTGAGAAATTTGCTCCTTTATTACAATACTAATTTCAGGGGAAATAATTTCCTGACTGTATGCTTGGGAAACTCCTTGCCCAGGGACTGAGGAGAACAACTGGCCCCCATGGGTCTGTTACAAGATTAAGGAAACGTTCTGCTAAGAATTAATCAGAGGCTAAAACTCTCCTTGGGCTTCACTTCAACTCTCAGTTTTTAAGCCATAATAGACCTCATTGCTTTGACAGAAGTGTTTATTTTGAGGGATCATTCTCCCTAAACATGACCCTTCTCCACAAAATAACATCAGACCACAACAATACAGCGAAGGCTGTCTTCACCCACACCCTGCAGGAACAGTGCCAGCCCAAGGGTCAGGGCTGGACACTTGTCCCCGAGTCCTGGCTTGGCGAGGTGCTACATGGTCTTTGACTGCAGCTCTCCTAGTAACTGTTCATGCAAGCAATATTCAAGAGACAAATCCACCTTTCATCCACTGTCCTGACACTCTCTATGCCTTGTTTCTTTCATTTGCCTCATTATCACGCATCTTGAAAGAAATTAATAATCTTTACCTTCCCATCTTACTAACTTGCTCCACTATACCCTTCAACTGCTGGACAATAGCCTCCTTTAACCAAAGCCCATCAAAAATCTGTTAGTAACTTACAGCCACATTTAAAGGGAGTTCTTTGATTTATTTCCATATTCTTAAAGTTTTCCATATTTACCTTATGTGCATACTCTCCTGTCCTATATCATTCCCTCTCAGTCTTTCTCCTCTCTCTACCTCTCCTTACTATCTCTAAAAGCCTCCGTTCTCCAGAGTTCCACACTTGGTCCTTATCCTCATAACTTCTTCCAACCCTTCAAAACAGCAAACAAACAAATCAAATGTCTTATATGTTTTTAAATATCTAGTCAAATATTTCCTCTCCATAGTCCATATTTCCAAAAGTCAGTGTTTAAAATGTGAAAATCCAAGAATATAACATATAAAATATGCTAGCAGTGCTGCCTGGAGGAAACATACTGCTTAAAAAAAAATGAGACGCAACAAGACTTGGAAAAAGAGGATTTTAAAAGCGCGTTCCTTGTGGAAATACTGTGGTGTGTGCAGTCTGCACTTTCCAGTTGCCTCACAAGATTTAATCCCTCTCTCCATCCTGATTTAACCATCATGTTATTTATAAGAAGTAATTATAAACTGTAAGGACTGCTGTGAAGAAGGTATCAAGGTGCATGAAGTAATGATTATAGCACTTCATAGGCACTTTGTAGAGTGAGAACATCATTCATCACATCAGGTCATTACTGTTCTACTGTCTCCACCCCAAGGCTTTAAGCAGCCTCTAGGATCGCCAGGCAAAGGTTTGAGCTGTTGCATTTTGACACATTCTTGTTCCATGTTCTCTGCTAACATTCAATAATATGTGGCTAATGTGAATAATTACCAAAAGTTCCTTACCTTTTTCCGTGAAATTCCATGACTGGTATTGAGTAATATTCTCTGTATCCAAAATCTTCTGCAAATGTATTAGCAGCACATTGCCGAATTTTTTCTAAATTGCTCTAAAATATTAATTATGTTACTAAATTATCTTTGTACAAATGTACACAATTATAAGACTTTTTTATATGGAAATTTATACATTTAAGTGAAAATTTAAATGTACTATCCCCAGAAAAATTTGAAAGTAACTGTGTGTATCCTATCCTTACTTTGAAAATAAAGGAAAACCACAAAGGAAAAATAATGTAGACAAGGCAGAAAAGCAGTTGGAAAGTATGATGTTTATAGGAAATTCCAGATGAAGAACTGTTCTCAAACTCTAAAGGGCTTCTTTTCTAGTGCTAGTTTTTGAGGAGAGTGGAAGGATTATTTGTAGTGTGTGTTTGGTACTTTCTACCACACTTTTTGATGAACTGTTCTAGGGGAAATATAGCCAAGTCTGTAAATTCTGTGAGGATGATGTATGTTCCCAGCTTACCTATCACTTTATCCCTGACATCAACACAGTTCCTTAGATAGAGCTGATTAATTAATTTATGTTAAAGTAATGTGTGAAAGAGAGTTGTGAGGATACTTCTTTGGACACCTGTATAGTGCCTATATCAATAGAGGTGCTTTCTGGTTGGAAAATAGGAGAAGAAGAATTGCAAAACAATGAACCATCTCAGGAACAACAATAATTTCAACCTTAAAATCATCCAAAGCATTCTCAATTGAAGGGGTGGTGATATCAAATTCAATTCCTCCATGAACATGAAAATATTGATTCTCTTTGTACTGAAAGTTCTGGCATTTAAAATCTCGTCCACAAATAAATGGAGGCAGTTCTCGCTCTGTCTTGACCTTGTCATCTTCCAAAATGAAAACAAACTTTTATTTAAAAAATGAGCAAATATAAATAACTACAGTTTGGAGATCTAAATTCTTATGTAAACAAAGTAAGAAAACTCCACATGAAATTAAGATCTTATTAATTATAGTATATAAAAATTGCTTATGATCTAAATATATATGGTGATTTGAACATAAAAATTATTTATATCAAACACCTTGGGCACTTTCTGTAGTGTTTCATTGTATAGACATTGTAAAAGTATAGTTAAAACATTATTCTATCTATTGATGACTATAAATGCAGTCAAGATTTTAATATCTTATCTTATCAGAAAAGACTTTAAATTTTGTCTTAGAAATCTTTGGTTAAATAAACAAAAACCTAAATTAGCTTAGATAAAAACTCATACTATAAAGAAATAGGTGAATATTTTATATGTGAAAAAAATAACTGGACTATATTTCTGGAAAGTAATAAAACCACACATAAAACCTACTTTTAAAATACTTTTTAAAAACCATAGTGAGGATTAAGTTTGTTCAATATTTTTACTTCTTTCATCAATGTATGGCCCATAATATATTTTGAGAACTATAAAAGGTACATGAAAGTACAAAAAATATCATACCCTAATCTGACCATATAGAATTAACTTTATATTCAGTCCTGTTTGCTTTCAACAGCTTTTGAAAGAGAACACTTCGGATACAGCTGACACTGCATTTACGCAGCCCCTCAAATGCAATACACACACTAATAGGGACACACACACACACACACACACACACTCATGGGCCACTATCCTGATTCCATTTTAAAATAATTCACAGGTAACAGAGCTAATCATTGCCTCTGAATTCTCATGTTACAAATTTTTACTAAATGATTTGCAAAATTTCTCCCAAGATTCTGCTATCTGAATAGGAACCTCATAAGAAGCCTACCTGTTTGGACACCAATGAAGAGCATAAACTGTGTGCTGCTCTGGGCAGCATGAAGAGTTTGCAGAGAAGTCCTGTAAATTCTGTAAGAATAAACCCTTGTTCCACATAAACAGCTTTTTATTCCCACCATTGTTCCACTTGTTTAGGAAAGTGCCAATATTCTTTCATTTAATTACTATAGTTTTAATATGTTTCAATCTTTTTTAAGAAATGCAAAATCATTCAGTTTGTAAATGTTAAGGAAAAATATAGTTGGATTTTGAACAGAAGTGTATTGAGGTTACAGAGTAATTTAGATGAACACTGTGCATTATTTATTTAAATTTATCTTGTGTTTTAGTAGCTTTTATAACTAGCATAAGTCTATACAAAATGCTATGTATGTAGGCCAAATATTTTTAATTACATTGGAAGCATTAAACTTGTTGTTATTCTAAAAGAATATGAGCCTGAAATACATACTAGAGAAAAATTGACTTTAGATAAGCATTTATTATATACATATACTATAATTGATATTTGGTGATATCCTACCTGAAAAAGGCTGAAGCAGGCTATTTAAATATGGAACTTTCATCTTCTTTTTCAAACTTAGTAAAAATGGAACCAGAAAACATATCAGCTTCAGGTAGCCTATCCCTCTTCTGATTTCTTTTTTCTTCTCAAAGTGTTTTTCAATAATCTTTTTTTGAAGATATAATCTTTGCTGTAGTCTCTGATAGGTACAAATATCAAGATAATCCTGCGTATATTTAATAGCGTTGGTAAGCCAATAGGCTGTTTCAAATATAAAGACATTTTCACACTGCTGAACTTGTGTGGTACTGAATGTCAATTTCAGCAGGATATTTTCAGTGTATTTCATAAATACAGCTTTTTCTTCAGGGCTGTTAGGGTTGTATGTCGGATCTTCATTCAGGTCTTCATCATAGATTCCACTAAAGTCTGGATCCTGTGTAATATCAACCAACCCTTCACAGTAAAAAAGAAAAATTTTAGACAGTGGAAGCTTCATGCTTGACTTCCTCCTAGATAAATACACCAGACTGAACACAGACAGTCATCTTGAAATCCTGCTAGGCTTACAGTTAAATAAAAACAATGAGATACAATAAAATAGTGTAAGAAGAAAAGCAGATGGATGAATAGGTCACTAAGCAGAGAGAAAATAAAAACCAGTTGAATTAAAAAAACATAGATTTCCTCTACTAATTTCTTGAAGAGCTATTCTTTTTTGCAGAAAGAAAAATAAAAACATGGTAACACGATAATCGAAGTCTCATTTTTAATCAAGAAAAATAGGGAAGAACAACAGGAAAGTGTGATATCCCCTGAATTAGGGAATCAGCCTTTCCTTTGATATAAAGTATATTTTGCTTTTTCAGGCCTAATATTATAAACTTCTTTATGTTACTAAGGAAGCTGAACACATACAGTAAACTGAGAACTTTATGGTAAACTACCCATGATGAAACACTGACCCACATAGCATTAGTGTTTCCTCCACCAATACCACCACTTGAGCAGTTCTCTCCCAGGGGAGCGTGAATTTCCTCCTTCCTTAGAACCTTCTCTCAAAAGTTGAACTGGCATACAAATGAAAGCTGCCAGCAATCTAAGCTGTCACTGAGATATGCAGACACCATCTTCAAGAGACTCACATTGTTTTGCCTGAAACACCACATCTGGAAACCCGGCCTGCAGCAGGTGAATTAGACTGCCTTCCTGACATCACAGATTATTCTCAAGCATTTGAATTTCACAGCAGGCCAGGCACAGATACAGTCAGTAATACAGACAGCAAACAAACACATCTGTATTTCAGGTCCTGAATTCGAAGGTATTCAATGGTGTGTTGTACTGCATGTTTGGGGGTGACCACCCAAGCTGCAGCTCTTGTACCTGGAGATATGGTGCCTCTAAATACCCAAGCCTTGAGCATGATCTACAGGAAACTTACTTGCCCTCCCGTGTCGTGACATCCTCTAATGTGAAAGTAAGAACCTGTGACACCCTTGGTGAGGTGCTCTTCTTCAGTTAACAACCATTGAGTCTGTCTGGGACGTACAAGCTAGGTTTTATTCGGCAGCTTCACCAACTGGCAATAGTAGAAACCAAAAAACATGCAAAATACTCCTTCCTCATGCAATGATTTGTTCATTCAACTCCTCTAATGCAATTTAACAACTTTTTGCTCATGTTCAAACATTATGTGTTAGATATTGTATTTAGCATTAAACTTCCAGGGATAAACAAGGCAGATGAGGGTCCTGTTTTCATGGACTTTATACTCAAGTATTTGTTTACCTGTTCTTGCCAGTTGGACTTATTTTTTTGTTTTAGCAAGAAATAAAAGTTCAACTAATATTTATAAAATGAATAAATCAAGTGGGAGTCTTTTATAAATATGTATATGCATAATTGTTGATTTAGCTATTGACAGAGAAGGAAAAGAGGTCAGATAACAACCCCATGAAGTGAGCTCACCATATTAATTGCATTAAATATTCTAATGGTTATAATTCTTCTATGTTTTGTTGAGAAGCTAAGAAACAACAAATTTGCTTTTCAAAGTATTTTTTCTACTACACAGACTTACACTGACCAAAATGTTCTTTTTCAGATAATTTTCTCCCCAATTACATGCTCAATTCAAGTGAAAGTAGTTCATTTCCACATGATTTACCATTTACCATTTATTTACCATTCCGTTATCAGCTTTGCTTAACCAAGGGAAACACTTTGTTTTATAGAGCTTACACAGGAAAACGCATATACATTCATGAATAGAATATTAATCTTTTCCTGCCTCAATGAGTGTATGCCAAAAAAGCTTTCCATATTAAGACGATGTGTAAAAATGAAGACTGAAATTCTTTTTTGAATATCAAACAAAAAAAGGTGGCCAGTAAATGTGCACTAAACAAATCAATAGATTCCTCAATAGACAGCCAAAGAAAGAACCATCTGGGTCATTTTATTCTTGAAGGATGAGTTGTCTTTTTCTTTTCCAGTTTCAGATATAATAAATTCTATCAATTTGCTCTCTCCATCAGTCCAGTGAAACCCTAACACAGTTCTACAAAAACTGAGGCCAATTTGTTTTCAAGTCTGTGCGCAGAAATTCTGGAAATTAAGTTGGAAAGTTTTAGGTCTATTTGATAATGAAAGCAGCTGAGAGCAGTACATATCTGGAGTACACATATGCTGTTTTCACTCCTTGCTCTACTTGGCCTGCTGCAAAGGTAACATGGGAAAAATGTTTAAATCTTCAATAAAAAATTACATAAGCTGGAATGGACGCACCAGATTTGGGGGCAGCTATTGTTTACATATTCGGGCTATCCAGAAGTATAACCTTGATGAGGGAGGAATTCAAAATTAGGTGAGCTAAGAACACATGATCATGAAACTGAAAGCTACTAAAATACAAAGACCTAGGTTGCTAATGCATGTTCATTCTTAACTTGGATTCTTGTAACATTCATTTTTGATTGGTTTGTTTTGAGGTTTATAAAATCTGCATGTGAAAAGCTAACCAGCTGGGTAATCATTTTGTTTCCAACTTAGGAGATTTTTTTTTTGGTTGCCCTTCAGTTCTACTCTTCTTGGATGTATATACATTTTCCTGTGTAAGCTCCATAAGACAAAAAAGGATAAACTGAAAACTACTAGGTAGTTTGGGATCTGATCCATTCTGTATAAATTGGAGATTAAATTAACATTATTTTATTTTATTGAGATAGTGTCTCACTACGTAGTGTAGCCTGGTCTTGAACTCACTTATGTAGCCCAACCAGGCCTTGAACTCACAGTGATCTTTCAGCCTCAGTCTCGTGAGTGCTGGGATTTTAGGTGTGCATCAATCACCATGTCTGACTATTTGGTGGCAGTTTTTAAAGATTAAAGTTTTACTGAAAATATCTCTTAAAACTTAGAAAAAACTTTCTTGTAGAAGTGATGGCAAAATTTAGAAAATTTTTTAATCAAGAAAGATGGCTAGAGAAACTCAGGCACAAGTAAATTACTTTTATTTTTTAATTTTATTTAAAAATTTTTTTTGGTATGGGGGATTGAACTCACCACCTCACGCTTGCCAGGCAGGTGCTTATGCCACTGAACTAAGTCCTTGGCATAAATTACTTTTAACGTTAAAAGTGCCTTCTAATAAAAATAACTAAGAAGTGCAGTCTCTTACCTGCTGAACTAAACTCTGCAAAAATATCTTTATTTGTTTGAGGCTTCCCATCTGGATCAATGTCCATGATGGTACGCCACATTTCCGAGAACCTGGTTCGCTTCTCTTTGGGCATATATATCCCATGCCACAGTGCTTTCAGCATATAGTCAATATGGATCAGAATTTGCCCAATTCTGGTATCAAAATAAGCTGGAGGTAATTGACAGGAAGAACTCTGATCATAATTAGCTTCTAAACTGATTGAAGGAATTTGATTTAAGCAATAAATTCCAACAGCCAACTCTCTTATGATCTGATGGACTTCTCTATAGTCTAAGAGGGCGGTGGGGTCCACGGGCATCAGGAGGATGGCAGTGGAGAAAGCTACATTATTCATTTGACTCATAATTCCACTTGGGAACTCCAGCTGAGAGCGACCATTCTCTTTTGTAGACAACCAGCTGGCTAATGCTGTAGTCAGTAACTCTTGTATTTCACTCCGATCATAATTTTCAAAAAAAGCAGAAGCATTTCTCTGTACTGCTAAATTTTCAAGGTAGGTTTGTTCATCTTGAGCTTGATCAATTCTAGGCAATCCTTTTTTGGGTAGTCTTAACATTTTCAATTAAATCTACTGTGCCCTTTTTGAAGTTTCTGTAAAGGGTAAAATAAAAAGACAGGTAATAAAAACTGACAGGATCATGAATCTGCATTTCTCTAGAAACTAAGCTATACTTTTATCGAAGGTTAGTCTTTTTCTAAGGTTAGTTGATCATTACATTTTTTTCCCTTTTAAACTAGTTGAAGCATAAGCTGAAATCTGCATGAGTTATACTTGTAAGACCTGTAACATGAATCATGCCCTGCGTTTCAAAGAGCCAAGATACAGCTGGATGCTGCATTTCTGTCAGCTGCAGACCGCATAGACGACCCTGTCCCGTAAAATGTATCGCCTAGTGACACATTCTACGGTGTTTACACTACGAAATAGGCCGGCATGCTTCTCAGAATGCGTCCCTATTGTTAGATAACCTATGACTGTATGTCAAGAAAATGTGTACACATGAGAAGCAACTGCTATATACCTACGGTGTTATCACCAGAGAGGCCATTTTGGGTGCATATCTCTTCAAAATTTCACAGAAAATAGGACCTGCTTAAAGGGCAGACAGGAACTACCTGTTTAACTGTTTTCCTTCCTCCCGTTTCTTTTTCCTTTTCGGTGGTGCTGAGGTTCCAGCCTTAGGGGCACAGACATGTTAAGTGAGTGCGCTATCACTGAGCTGTATTCCAGCCTGCAGTTTTTGTGTAAACACTGCTATGTTCCTGGAGTGTAAACTATATTGCCATTTGTTGAGCTTCTTCTATTTGCCAGGCACCTTACACCTACAGTTGTGCTTATTTTCATGTAATTGAGCTCCATGATCCGGTGGTTCCCAGAATTCAGCCTATATTCAAACTGCCTGGCGCTTGTGAACATGCAGCTTGCCGGATCCCACCCCGCCGGGTCCGAGCGGGTCAGCTGCGGCCTGCATTTCCTGCTAACTGGGGAGCCCAGTCCAGCGGGACAGACCTCGCCCTGCCCACTTCTGGACGCAAATGTGCAGCTGACAGGGCGCGTCTGAGTTTCACACCTTGCGGAACCTGAACCCGGTTTGTCACAGGCAAGCCCAAGACCCACGATCACACCAGCTCGCGTCCCCGCTGACTCGGGAAGGCCGCGGAAGGGGAGAAGCCTACTTTGAAACGATCGTGTTCTCGTGTTCTTGTCTCGCAGAGGGGAGCCGCGTCCCCGGGGTCCCAGGGCCCTGGGACGTCGCCGCCTGGAGCGGCCTCTCACTGCCCCTTGGCAGGCGCGGGTTCCAGTCCGTTGGTCGTCGGGGCGCTGGGCTGAGGACCCACGCGGGGACGAGGCGCGGTGGGAGGACCGCGTGTCCCCGCGTAGCTCAGCTCGCGAACCCTCGTGCAGCCTCAGGCTCGGCCAGTGCGACTCTGCTTCTGCTGAGACAGGAAACAACGCGGGTGGCGAGATGCGCAGGCTTTGAGGGTGCCCGGACCGTAACCCCGTTTTCATCACCTTTTCACTCGCTAAGTATTTACAGAATCCCAACTGAGCCAGGCTGAGGGTCAAAGGTGACAGTGTGGGCAGGGCATGAAGACCACGCGGGGACAGAGAAGGCGTCACCTGCGGCCCAAGGGGAGAGGGCTGGGAAAGCAGCCCTGCCTGGATCTTGGACTTCAGGCCTCCAGAACCGAGAGAAATATATTTCTACTGTGCAAAGAAAGCTGTGGGGAGCCGGCACCGTGCCCTGGCAGTAATCCCAGCACTAGGAAGATGAGGCAGGAGGATCATAAGTCAGCCAAGCATGGGCAACTCTGCGAGACATTATCTCAAAATCAAAAAAATATAAAGCGCTGGGGTAAAATAAAGTGCTGTCCAAAGGTCCTGGGTTCAATCCTCAGCACAGGGGTTGGGTGGGGAGAGTTGCTGCGCTGGGAAGAGGAAGTTCTTGACCCGCGGGCTTTGCTCTCTGTAAAAGGCCCAAGCCATGAACTAAGAATGGGACACAGACTAGAGATCTGTGGGACAGAAAAATGTTCAAAAGTTTTACAAGTTCTGGAAGTGGGAAAATGAGTCCTCTGAACAGATGTGAGCCCAAGCAAACTGTTCAGCTTCTCAAAGCTTTTCTGTTCTCGTCCATCAGAGCCCTCTGTAAACCAGCGTCCCTGGCGATAGCTTAAGGTAGCAACTGTGTCCTTTCTGGATGTGGCTGCCACGAGGAAAGGTAGTCTGGGAAGCTCACACACTGCTGACCCCAATCGATTCTGCCTCTGAACATCACCTGGGTGTCCCACAATCTGATCCCAACGGATTCCGTGTCCTTGGAGTTAGTGTCAGATCCCACGAGTTAAGGACTTGGCCCCACAACACGGCCCCCACCTTAAACGGGAGCTTCTGACCGACTAGCTCTGAGTTGGGGTTCCTGTAACTCTGCTGGACCGATATACAAAAATCTGAATTCTGTAGACAACGTACTGGTTTTTCATGAAGGATGCAACTCAGAAACAGCTGGGTGGAAGATATGGATGGCAAGGTATTTAGGGGTGGGAAGGCAAAAACAGTTTGCACGTACTCTGGGCGGGTCTCCTTCTTAGTACATCAGCAAATTACGGGCTCATCACATCTTCCTTTGTAAAAGATTCTTTACAGATCTTCATTAAGAGTAATCTCTACTCCATTCCCTTCCCCTCCCCAGCAGTCCACTAATGGGCTAAGTTCCAGCCCTCTTAGCACTTGGTCTTTCTGGTCACTGGTGCCTTCCTGAGACTATCTAGGGAATCCCACCATACACTGCCTCTCAACTCAATGGTAATCAAAAGGCATTCACTGTAAATAACAAGACACTGCCATCACTTAGGAAATTCTAAGACTTTTAGAAGCTTTGCTACAGGAAAAGTAAAGATTTACCCAAGGAACTTTAGTTTTTCAATTTTTTTGAGGCAGGTTCTCACTATGTAGTTAAGGCTGGTCTTGAACTCACTTATGTAGTCCAGGCTGGCCTCAAACTCACAATGATCCTCCTGCCTCAGCCTCCCAAGTGCTGGGATTATAGGTATGCGCCACCATGTCTGGCTCCAAGAAGCTTTGAAACCACTACAATATACAGTAACAAAGCAGCGTAGTATTTTATTTTTATGTAACTGTCATTCAGTAAACACCGTAACACTATAAAATCACATCATAATTTAGTCTCTTTTTCAAAAGAAAGGTTTTCTAAGGAAATGACTTGGAGCCTTCCACATTTGTCAGACGCCTTTTCTTTACTGTTTTCCATTTTTGCAATTCTGGATCCAAACTGCATGGCCCGTTTTGGCAGAAGGGCGGAGGCTGTGAGACCAAGTTCCACAGCTGCAAGACGTAAAATTAGTTTTTCACCAATTCCACGGGGTAAAGTCAAGTTTGCCTTTTCCCAGATGGGCAGGGAATTTAGAAAGGAGACAACATTTTCGTCCAGGAATGGAAATCTAAAATAAATAGATTAAAAAAACGACTACTATATGAAAATAAAAATCAACCTATTAATGGTTATTTACATAATTTTACATAAATTTACATAAAAACATTAAAAGTATTGCACAACATATGACAATATGTATGTTAGAAAATAATTTAAGAATAAATAAATTAGGTCTGTGATAAATAAATAAATAAATAAATTAGGTCAAGAAATAATTTCAAATTGTTTCACAAGATATCTTTGGGGATGCCCTGAAAACAGGGATAAACCTGGTTAGCTACGGAATCCGATCTGTGCCTGGTGTTTATCTAAAGAAACTCAACTTTCTTTAGGGATAGGAAACAAATACAGAAGGGCTCCATACTCTTGCATCATAAAACACTAACTTGTGGCATCAAAACTGTTTAAGTACACTTTAAAATGCTCAAATGGTGACAAATTAATGTGATATTAAAAAACATTAGATTTTTACAAAATGACTTCCTGCCCTTTTTGCTTACCTACTTTCTCTCAAAACTCTGTTGCTTGTAAAATTGTAACTCCTTTCTTTATCCTTCCAGTTCCTTAGGATGCAATGTAGTTACACTAGTGTTTCATTACATTTTATTCTAGCTCAAGTACAAAAATAAAGGAATTTATTCTACAGAATATATTTAAAAAATGGAAGTACAGTGAGTGTACAACAAATATTCAAGTAGATTATTGTTACATGTACACCACGATACATAATAAATTAGTTAACCGCTCGTATCAGCTGTTTTAAACAATTTTCATATGCATTTTTATCTGAATGTAACAATATCTTCATATGGGGCCTTTAGAATGAATTGTTTTCACTACAGGAAATAAATTCCCTCCTCTATGAACCAGCTGAATAAAGGACTAAATTTCTTTCATTTTTCTTTTCCTCCCCTGTTGGGATTTCTCTCAGCCTTCAACAGTTTTCCCTTATAGATTTTGTAGTGTGGCATTAGTTATCTATTTACAAGGAAATCTTGAAAACTATGATAAAATACTGACACTATAGTGTCAACACTGTATCAAGACTGGCAATATAAGAGTAACAACCAGGTAAAGACAACCATGACTCAGTGAAAAGAGAAAAAGAAGCCAAGACAGGCAACAGCCAGGTCTCAGAGAAAGAGGAAAGTGGTTCTAGTATTGACTCCTGAGGCTTACTTGGACTCCTTGTTCTGGTGTAACCATACCCTTGTAATAAACCACTCCACGAATTATTAAACAGGTTTCTCTTCTTTATACACACAGCGTCCTTCATGCTTAATGTCTAAAAAAGCTTTATTCAAGTACGTGTTTACTACCATCAGAAATATGCTGTAGGCAAAGCATAAACTCCTGAGCTGTAGTCTCAACATTGGAGGAGAAAGCCCGGGGCTTATCTAGTACTCTAACTGGGAGAAGAGTGAATCTTTAAAACAAAACCAGACCCTTTAAATACCTTTTCTCGGTATATCATCACATTTTTGCTTTCACAGTCTTTTTTCCTAGTGGTCTCATAAACAATCACACCAACCTATCATATGGAGATCCTACCAAAGACACTTCCCAGAGAATGAGTTCTGGAAAACAACTGCTCCCCTGGCTCCTCCTACCTACGCTTCCATGTTTATAATCATAAAGCCACAATATTACTGTGCTACCAGCTATTCATGGGAACACGCTCCAAAGAAAAAGGAGCTTACACAGTCCTTTAACAGCCTGTTTTTACTAAAATACCTTAGAAAACATTCAACTGATGAGAATTACCTTGCTTCCTTTCCATGATCACCAATAACTCTGTCATCACGACCAAGATTTCTAGAAGAAATCCGACCCAGTTCCATTGCTATTTCCTCGTTCAATGCTTCCAGTCCAAGTGTCTGAAAGCGGACTCGATGACGAGAATACCCAGCAAGCTGCTCATCTGCGCCAATGCCTGTGAGAATGACCTATGGAAGTTTAAAGAATTCCATATAAAAGCATGACCTACTAGAAAAAAGGGAAAAGCTTAAAAAACTAACCCCTAATTATACAGGAGAAAAACCATAAGATCAGAAAATTATGACCTTTTTAATAAAGCATATACAATATATTAATTTCAATGCAAATAAAATATGCTGTATTCTTGCAACTTAAATGCTAGCAGCCCTTTGGTCAAAATTATATATCTGAAGCTCTTCTGAGCAGAAATACTTTCCCATACCTTTGCACTGCTCTGATACGATTTTGCTCCATCTGGAGTTGCTAAGCAACCAATCCCTCTAGACGCAAACCAGACTGCACAGCCAATGCTGTCATCCAACACGGTGTCCAAGGGCAGAACTAAGTGTCGGATGTGAGTGTTCCTTAGTTTTTGCAGTTCTTCCAGAGCAACGCTGATTTCAACAAAATTCCAAACTCGAGATGGGTTAATAGTTTGCAGTTCCTTTAGTCCGGCTCTTCCTGCGATTCGATCTGGGACATCATCGGCACGACTATCCCCATGGACAGCACCAGCACTCTCAGGGAATTCTTCAGAAGGCATTTTGCAGTCATCTTTCTGTTCTCGCCTGTTATTAAGGTGAGCTGGCTTGGTCTTGTCTTTCATCTGGAAAGCTACATTAAGAAGATCAATTGGTTCATCTGAAGGGATATGACGATCGGCGAGGGCTGCGATCACCATGGAGTCGATGCCTCCAGAAAACAGGATGGCAACGTTTGCTTTCCTATCGCAAGTTTTCGAAACTTCATCTGGTGGCAGGTTTTTGTCCCTCAGTAAATACAAGACACGTCTCTCGACTGCAATACTCAGGACATCGATGAACTGGAGAACTACTCTTTTCATGTGCCCATCTCTAAGAAGGACCTTAAGTGTCTCTCTTGTAGGTGGAATGCTGGGTATTTTCCTGCAGTGAGTTTCCAAAGGAGCTTGGGGCAACATCATATTTAAAGGAACAACAGGTTTTGCAAGATACAGTTTGACCTCATTCATCACCACTGATACAAATGCTGGTAGGCCTGCTGAAATCTGAGTCAGAACATTAACACATTCTTCAGCAACATTCTTCTCAGAAATATGTGTCCAAGGATAAAAATTTAAGATCACACATCTGGAATTGGCTGCAGATTTTAGATCAATTCTGAAAATTCCAGCCGCTGGCACTTCCTGCCACTGCTTTGTCCCTCCAGATACCTGGGCGCCAACTGAAGAGATGCACAAACTCTTGCCCAAATTACCAAACTGCCAAAGCAGGCTACGGCGACCGAAAAAGTCCCTACCAAACCATAAGTGATGACTGGATGCTTGATAATATATAAAAGACCAAGGGCCCTGTACTTCTGAGAATAGTGTCAAAATATCAGCTTCACTTTTACAAGAGGAAAGATACTTAAACATAATTTGAGTATCATTCTCTTCAGTTTCAATCTTTACTCCACCAAAGATTTCTCCATTCCATAAAAACACATCACCTCTTTTATCTTCCACAGGCTGGGGGGTCAAAGCACCTCTCAAGTGAAGGACATGACCAGAAAATAAACACTGGTAGCTGACAGCTGATTTGGACAACTGTTTACCACTGTCAGGTCCCCGCCGGTTCAGGTTATGCAGTAAGTCTTCTTTTAAACCTTCCCTGGAATACTCAACAGAAAAGCTTACTGAACAGCAAATGCCACACATTGTTCTATGAAATCAGGGTGACTATTTCTTGACTTTGGTCTTCTCTAAGTTTTCTATTTCTTGGTATTCTTTTTTCAGTTCATCTAAGACATCTGTGGGAGACAGAAAGAAACAGTAGTAAGTAAAATACGAAGGCTTGGACTTTTACTTAGTTCCTGCTCACTGGGTGCTTATTCTGGCCCAGGTGCTTTCTCAGCACCTTATAAACACCGTCTGACATAAACCCTCAAGGGCTTGGGGTTGGAGCATTCACTCAGTGCCACAAAGGTACAACATAGCGCAACGGAGCGCGCACTAGTAAGTGCTGCTTTTAACACATCTTACAGGCTTTTTTTCCAACAGACTCATCTTTGGAAGGCCAATGTAAATCACTATTCATCTTTACATATACATTTAAACATTCAGAGATAGGCAGCTTAATGGAGGTACTATGAATTTCCACAAAAGCAAAAAAACGATTTTCTGTGCCTTTCCATACCAAATACTAAAACAAAAAACCCAGAAACTTACTTTTGCTTTCAGAAAGCATCTCTGTTCGGTCTGCAAGAAAGAATATGTTGCTGTTCTGCTGCTGCCTGTATACTTTCTGTAAAACATAATTTATGCTACTATCAAGATTTGATCTTGATAGGCAGCAGCTGTCAAAATTCTGAAACTGCAGAAATATATGTTCAGGACAATAATTTACAAATACAGATATATAAGCTGCGTGTGGTGGTGCACTCCTGTGATCCCAGCACTCAGGAGGCTGAGGTAGGAAGATGTTTCAAATTTGAGACCAGCCTGGGCTACAAAGTGAGCCCAAGGCCGGCCTGAACCACATGGCAAGACCTTGTCTCAAAAAAGGCAAACAAACAAATGCAGATATATAAAAAGACAAATAAAAGTCACCTATTATCCTATCACCCAGAAATTGCTGCTAGGTACACACAGTTATAACTTTCTCCCTCCTCTACACATACCATTTTCCTTTTAACAAAAAATGATCCTACGAAATGGACAAGTTTTTAATTTACTTTTATATTTGAACAACATATTGAGAATACTTTTTCTTTACATTCTTTTTGTTTTTTGTATTTCTGTGACATGGTTTCCTTATGCAGTTGAGGCTGGCCTTGAGCTCACTTTGTAGCCCAGGTTGGTCTTGAACTTGTAATGATCCTCCTGCCTCTGCTCCCCTGCCAGTGTTAGGAATACAGGCGTGCACCACCATGCCCAGCTTACCCGTGCATTCTTTCACCACATTACTGAATAGGTAAATGGACGTAACATAGTATGATTTACTTTTCAGTCCTCATATGGCAGACATTTAAAGCGTTACTGACTTCACTACTGTAAATCAATGTTGTGATGAACATCTTTGTAACTGAATTTTTTTGCACACTCACCATTGTGTCTCACATTTTAGTTACTATAAATGGAATTGTTTGCTCAAAGTGCTACACAGTTTTAAGGCTCTCATACATTTTGCCAACTGGTCCTCCAGAAAGTCTGTATTAATTTGCTTTAACTTTTAGTATTCCATAAGTGACAACACCAAAATGTCTAACTTATGAGTTAACAAATAATCTTAAAATGCTTTAAAGTGTTCAAAATAATTTCTTCTAGAACTTTAATTATTTTTTGTCTTTTTGAGACAGGATCTCAGTATGTAGTTCAGGCTAGCCTTGAGCTTACTTTGTAGCCCAGGCTGGTGTTAAAACTCACAACAATCCTCCTGCCTCAGCCTCCTGAATGCAGAGATTACAGGTGTGCGCCACCACGCCCAACTTTCTTCTAGAACTTTAATATGTGGCTTTTCGTAGTATTACTACACGTGAAGCAGCAGCTTGTGTTATATGAATAAAATGATATGTAATTATAAAATCATGTTAAGCTTTTAGGAGATTTATCTAACACTTTGTGGGGGTAAGAGAAGTGATTTATTCTTTTTTGATAATTATCCACATCAATTTAAATAAGTTTCTTCTTTCAATACAGTTCATTTATTTAAAAAAATCAAATTCAAGTACAAAGTTATATCACTAATGGTTATAGTGCCAAGATACCGAAGTACAATTAATATCATTTGTTCTTCCAAAGATATAACAAATAGTATATGGTGAGGAAAAGACATTTCCAAATATGAGATCTACTTATATATGCATTACCAAGAAAGAAAAGAAAAGAAAGAGACAAAAAGAAAAGGAAGGCAGGCAGGCAGGCAGGCAGGCAAGCAGACTAGGGCACTTCATGTCTGCAATTTTAAAAGATGCTGAAATCTTATAAATTTCAGTGTAAACATAATTCTTCTAACTTTAATATGTAGGTAATATAAGTAACAAATCTCACATGTACTATTCAGAATTCCATTAATAACTTACCCTATTCTTCTTCAGGTTAGAAAGTTCATCCACAACAGTTTTCTGTTCTTTAATCTAGTGGAAAAAAAAGGCCTTAAATCAGAGGTTTTCAAAGCATACTCATCAAGGACCCCTTGTTTTAAAATTAGAGATGGGGTAAGGGGCTACCACATGCTGATTATCAACCAACAGCTCGTGAATACAGATTCTTTTCAATAGCAGTCTGCGTGCAGGGCACAGGGGAAAACTGGAGGAAAGACTTGTTAGGCAACCACTGAGTCCAGATGGAGGGTTCAGTGTTCCTAACCATCATTCAGGCCTGTGGTCATAGTTACTAAACACGGTTTATATCTTTTATCAAAAATAGTCACCAAAATGTAATACCAATCTTTCAATTTTTAAAAGTTATGGCCTACTTTTTTTTTTTTTCTAACTACCAGAGTTTTTCAGGGTTGCTGCAGTAAACCATACAGCTAGATATCTAGATCAAGCGAACAGTACTAAACACCTTGCCTGGGGCAGTATAATCAATCTATCACTGCCTTTGTATTACTTCTCTTTGTATATTAAAGACTGAGCACAGTGCTGTGGAATGGGGATTCTTTTTTATCAGTTGGACAAACCGCAAAGAAGTGAAAATTGTCTTTTTAACTGCTCAATAACTACCGTATTTTGTGAACATGTCTGATTATATAGCATCACCAGCACCTCTAAAACATTTTATAATTTTGTACTATTCTCATCCCTCAGGGATCTGCCACACCAGTGTTAAGTGGCTTGCTGTGGTAGTAGTCAAGAGCGGGCACAGGCTTTTTGAAAACTCAGTCCCACTTCTGAGACTGCATGATTTTGTCTCCACAGTGACGGAAGTATAGTAATTGGCCAGATGAGGTGGAATTCTAAGGTCCAGTTATATTTCTTTTCCGGTACCCGAATGGAACCCAGGCAGGCACTGTGCCTCTGAACTGTAACCTCGGTCCCTAAAGGTCCAGTTTTATCAGTGCGTGTTTGCAATAATAATCACATAGCTAGAGTGGAGCTGTGCACATACATAGCGCATCGATCTCTATCCCTTTCCCCATCCCCTTTTCTGCTCTTGCTCCGCCTTTTGGGCCCCTTCCTTTTGCAAAAGCTCTCTCTCCCTGCCTCCTATTATTTACTTTTTACTTCGGTCTTTATTTATAATTCGGGCTTCTCAGG
>PVJX010018593.1:0-36238 GCA_004027295.1 Dolichotis patagonum
CTGTTTTACTTTTTTTCTCCATAAAATAAAAAAAATAAACTTTTGAGTAACAGGGCCAGGGATGCAGCTCAGCAGTGCAGTGCATGCTTGCCAAGCACAAGGACCTGAGTGTGATTTCTGGTATCAAAAAACAAAAACAAAAAACTTTCAAAGAACAGCTTTTAGGCTTACAAAAATAAATATTTGTTGACGTGTTCAATAAACATTACATAAAACTAGTAGCAAGAAGTATCTGGAAATCTGTCATGTGCGAATAATTTTCTTCCCATCTGTCATCCCCATGGTCTCATAAATTTTAGAATCTAGTCCCATCCCCTTCCTAGACAAGCTGCATTCAGTAACCTCCAAGAGACAAAGTAAGATTGGAAGTTTTAAGGACATGCACATAAGATTTTTTTCTCTGAATGTACAATAAAAGAAGTACTTTGTAAAAAGTTATGGGAAAAATGTATCAGGTCCTAAACCTGGACTAATTGAAATAGCACCATAGCAATTGACCTCAATACTGTCAAGTGCACCTACTTAATAAAATGTTTAGAACAGGGCACACAGCACTTGTAAATCTATTGCACTTTAGGAAATTTTTACCATCTTCCTATGCCACCATAAAAAGTTTGAGTTGCCTTCTGGCCACAAAATTAGCCCAGAATTTAAAGTGGAAGAGGCATTTATTATTGGACAATGCTCATCTTTGGCCAGATTGAGCATAAACAGACTATAAATACAATGGAAATTTATGAAGCTAAGCCTGACTGAACTGCACTACAGAGCAGAATTGACACCTACATGTTTCCAACCTGTGTGATCCCAAAGATTTCAGTTTACGGCTCTTCTGGAGCCATTTTTACAAAGTGTATAATCAACCAGTTTAGTGTCTCAGTGCAGCTTGAACAGAGTAATGTGAATTGGCATTTAAAATAAAGCATGCTGCATAATTCTTCCTGTTCATACTCTCTTGACCAAAAGACATCAACACTAGCATGGATTATTAGACCAGAAATCAGCCAGGGCTCTAATGTGAGCTGGTAATTGCTGTGGGCAGCCATTCTACCATTTCAGCCTCGTTGATGGCAGGCATATGAAAGGGCTAAGTAGATGAATTCTCCTAAAAACCTAGTTCAAGTTATCAGACCTTTAAACTTTTCCTGTAACAAACCTGTGCATATTTGAGTAGCTCATAATTAATGATCTGCCTACACACTGAAAGAGGACTTGCTCTCTTTACTGGAATTAACTTTGAAAATAGTGCTTTAAATGTATACATGTATTCATACATCACCTCATCATGACCAGAATGGCTTGTTTAAAGGCTATCATGTTCTCAATACCTGTCTAGGATAGGATAAGCTAATCAGAACCTTAGGTTATACATTTTGTCACATTAGAAACTAATTCCATTAATATGCTTCAAGACACTTGTTTGTTTTCTCCCAGTCTGTGACTATGTTTATTCCTTATAATATTTATGGATGAATTGATGATTCCTGTTAAGTTGTATCACACTTATGTGCCAGAGTTTGATTTTAGCTCAAGTTTGATACATTTATTTTGTCAAAACAATTGATATTTTGAGCCTTACTGAACCATTACTGAACCAACAGGACTTCAAAATAAAAAATTGTCCAGGATTTACTGTGTGGGAGGGGCAGCTTGAACCTGCAGATGCATAGTGAGTACTGGTGACCACAGAGGCCTCCATAAGGAAATGCACCAGTGGAATGGAGCAGTGGACACAGTTGACTGCAGTGGCTGGAATTTGAGAATAAGTTTCAAGATTTCTGAAAAAGAAGAGACTTCTAGGAAGATGGTAGAGTGGTGAATAGCAGAGAAATAGCCTCGATGGAACTTAGTGTACAGATGCCAGAATACAGCAGTGTGAGAAGAAAAAGAGAGATGGGTCTCCAGGACCCAGGAGGGACCTGAAGTGAGATTTGAAGCCCATGGGGAGAATGAAGAGAGACCTCAGTGCAGAAGAAGTTGACAAGTTGTTTCTCCCAAGCCTCATTTGCTAGAATTAGTCTGGCCTCTGCCTGCCCACTCTGTCTTCCAGTGTCAGCAGAGACATGCTCTGAAGTAGACATTTTGTTTTTCTTTTTCTCCTTTTTTTCCTTGATCTTATTTTTGTCTGACTATGAACACTGTTTCTAGATTTTTTTTCCTATTTTATTCTTGTTTTTATTTTTTCTCTCTTTCCCTCCTTTTTCATGTTTCCCAAAATTTGTGTGGTACTCCTTTGTTCTCCAGATTTGCTTCTTTTTTTTATTTTGAAGAGAATAATACCAAACAAAACAAAACAGAATAGAGCCAAACAAAATAATACAGTTAACAGGACACAGGACTTCAAAACAAAACAATAGGAAATCCACAACGGCTACCATAATGCCTCTTGTTGTCTTCAAAGTATCTGCCTATACCATCAGACATAATAAAATAAGATGAAACAAAATAGAATAAAGTCAATCAAACCAAAACAGTAAAAGCAATATATGGCTTCTAAACTAGATAATAGGAAATTAACAATGACTACCGTAATATACTTAGCTATCTTTGAAATAACTGCCCATACCATCCAGTATAATAAAACCAAACAAAACAAAACAGAATAAAACCAAACAAAAAGAACAATGAAAATAATACATGGCTTTAAAACCAGATAATAGGATATTCACAATGGCTACCACCTTCCCTTTTCAGATGCCTCCCCGCTTGCACTTGTACAATATCCATTGTGCATTTTGGATCCCACTAACCCCCTCAGTCTCTTATACTAGGGAGACAACACAATGCTCACCCATGTGACTGTGAGCCATTTTACCCATGAGCATGATCTCAAGTTGCATCTGTTTACCTACAAGAGTCTCCAGGTTATCTTTATAGCTGATCCATTGTATAAAAATGCCATATCTTTCTTATCCATTCTGTGGTTGATGGGCAAGATACCCCTGTGTTTTCTTATTCTCTGTCACATGGAGCATTCTTTCCTGTTCTTTGACTTTCAGTCTATGAATTTCCTGCGAGTCAAATGTGTTTCTTAGATAAAGCATATTGCTAGATCTTGTCTCCTGATCCACTCTGCCTGTGTTTCTTTTTATTGGTGAACTCAGGTCATCTATATTAATGGCTATGGCCAACATATACTGGCTCATCTCTGCCTTTCTATTTTCCTGCCATTGGCTCTCTACTTTTCCCCTCCATTCAACTGCTTGCCCTGCTTAGTGATCCCCTTCTTTGCTATTACTGGGACTGTGGTCATTTTTATCTCTCTCTAGAATATCCTTGTTCTTTATAGAGTTGGTTGGGTAGCCATGAATTCTTTCAGTTGTTCTTTGTCGTGGAAATATCTTGTTTCACCATTAATTTTGAAAGATATTTTTGTGGGGGTGCATCAATCTGGGCTGGAAGTTGTTTTCTTTTAGGACTTGAAATACTTCACTCCAGCCTCTTTTTGGCTTGATGGTTTGTGTTGATAAGTCTGTCGTTATTCTGATGGGTTTTTCTTTATAGCTGATCTGTTTCTTTTCTCTAATAGCCTTTAGTATTCTGTTCTTGTGCTGAATTTCTGGGATCTTGATTATTATATTTCTGGGTGTAGATTTATTTTGGTTATGGCTATCTGGAGTTCTATAGTCCTCATTTATCTGCATGTCAGATCTTTTTCCCATGCTTGGGCAGTTCTCTGCTGTTACTTCTGTACATGGTCTTATTATTTCATTTGTGTTGACTCCTGCTTTTTCATTGACACCAGCACTTTTAAATTATTTTTCTTTGCATTGTCCTCCAGCCATTGAATTGTTATTTCCTGGTTCCTTGTTATTTTTAAGAGATCTTTCCTTTAGCAGTCGCTAGCTACAAACCTGTCTTCAAGGTCTGAAAGTTTATCTTCAGTTTCTTTCAAGTGATTTTGCCAGCTTTTGATGGAGTTTTTAATTTCCTGTATATCTCCTTAAATCTATTTCATGTATTCTGTATCTCTCTCATATTCATTCAAAGTTTCTCTCATTTTCCTATGCTCCTCTATATTTTATTAATGTCTTCTTTAGATATGTTCAGCAATTCTTTTATTATGTTTTTCATTTCTTCTTTTACCTGGGATAATCTATCTATCTTTCTTTCTTTCTCTCTTCCTTCCTTCCTTCCTCCCTTCCTCCCTTCCTCCCTCCCTCTCTCTCTCTCTTTTTCTTTCTTTCTCTCCCTCTCTCTCTCTCTCTCTCTCTCTCTTTCTACCAGGGATTGAACTCATGACCTTGTGCTTGCCAAGCAGGCACTTGTGCCACTGAGCTAAATCCCTGGCCCCTGAGATAGCATTTCTGATCTAATTTCTTTTATCGTCTCAAGAAGTTGTTTCTTTACTTCAGTTTCTATCACTTTAGAAACTTCAGGTGTGTGACTACAAGTATTTTCCATATTTACATCTCCTGGACTTGCTCTGCATGGGTTGGAGGTCAGAGACTGCCTTTTGCTTCTTCATCTTGACATTTTCCTGGGTTCTTCCAGATAAGCAGGTAGTGGGTCCCAGGCACTTCCTGTGTTGGTTGTCCATCCATAGTGCAGGGGAATGGGTCAGGCACCTGAGTTTCTCCTATCCTAGGTTCCCAGGGGAGCATTGGGATGCAGGGCTGTCTTCTCCAGACATGTGCAGCTATTCTGAGGCTTCCTGGTGGTGGCAGATGTATGGTAGCTTGGCTGGATGGTTCTCATCACCAGAACTGGCTCCTGGTCCCTGAGGACTGCTGGCAGGCTTGGGGGCATCTATGTTCAGTTCTTCTTTTAGTGTCTATATCTGTGCTAATATCTGTGTTGCATCCCAGAGACGTGTTGGATATGGACCTGATCTTGGCATCTGTGTGCACTGTGCACCAGGCTGTTGTCCTGGGTTTTGGAGTTTCCTTCAGTTTTACATTCTTGCAAGTTTTTTTTTTTGGCACCGGGGATCGAACTCACGACCTCTCGCTTGCCAGGCAGGTGCTTAAGCCACTGAGCTAAATCTCCGGCCCAGTTTTGCATTCTTACAGCCAACCTGCCCTCCAGGATGCAATGGGTGAGGCTCAGATCACAAACTCACTGACTTCAAGCGTGTCTGCCATCAGAGATGGGATGGAGGGGCACAGAGTGTGGATTTACTGTCTTCCCTGCAGTCTTGCCTCTAATCTCTTCTTCTATTTCTCTATTTTTCCCCCTAACTCTTTTTAAATTTTTTCCCCTGAGAGTAAGATCACTGTATTGAGGGCTTATTTACTGGTTAGTTCTAATTTTATTATATAACCACAAATCTAGTTCATATGGCAAAATGTGGCAAATGAATAGTTAATCACAGTTTGTCATTTTCTAGGCTGTGTTTGATGCCACTGTTTTTGCTGATTGTATCACTTTAGTCAAAGTGACATAATTGTTCTAACCAGTTGTTCTTCCTAGTATACCAACACTGAGTTTGCCTAAGGGTCATAAAAAATACTATAGACCAATGACAAAGAACCAGGGACTGGGCCAAGTAGACAGTAACGCCTCATCCCTGATAAATTGAAGAGGTAGGATCTTGCAACAGACACAAAATCCAAAAACCAGCTAGACCTGGAATTCCAGCATTGGGAGGCTGAGGTAAGAGGATCACTGTAAGTTTAAGTCCAGCCTGAGGTACATAGTGAGAAAAGATCCTGTCTGAAACACACAATTCCCCTTTTCCTTTTCCCTCCTCCCATTGGTCCCTCTCAGCAGCTTCATTTTTGATCCCAACTCCAGCCTTATCCAGCCCATAGTATTAGGTTAAGATGATTTAAACTCATCTAACACACACACACACACACACACACACACACACACACACACACACACACACAGAGACAGAGAGAAGGAGAGGGAGAGGGAGAGAGAGAGAGAGGGAGAGGGAGAAAATCAAAGAAAAAACCTCAGTGTGGGTGAGGGTTCTTGGGAATGGAAGCATTTGGTGGACATATACATTGAGACAGCATCTTTGGAGGGTAATTTGGTACAATTTTTCAAATTTTAAAGTGCAAGTAAATCTGCTTTCTTAGAACCCTTAGCCATTACCAGAATCCCCTTAAATATATGTCCAAGGATATCAGTCAGTGGTTTTCTTTTCTTCCTTTCTTTTTTGATGGTAATAAAAAACTGGCAACAAATCAGGGACCCTGTGGCAAATTACGTATTTCAAACATGGTGGTTCTATCCATACTAATAATATGCCTTGTGTTGTTTGAATCTTTTTCAATAAAAATATATTAATTTATTACTCATGTAACTTTAAAAAAATTTTTAATTTATTTTTTAAAGTCCATTTTATTTCAAGGAGAAAAAAAACTAAAAAAATTTCAAAACATATCATTCAGGGTACTCATAATTTTGAAAAAGGTGAAGAAAGAGAATGGACTAGTTGAGCTTAAATCATCTTAACCTAATACTATGGGCTGGATAAGGCTGGAGTTGAGATCAAAAGTGAAGCTGCTGAGAGAGACCAATGGGAAGACGGGAAAGGAAAAGGGGAATTGTGTGCTTCAGACCAACACTTGTGACCCTGAGGATAAGCAGTCATTTTGTGAGACACGTTGGCTGCAGTTTAAATCCTGCAATTCCCTTTTCTTTGGTACAGATTAGTCATGTATTTGAAGTGACTGAGTGAAGAACTCCGCAGAATGGTAAAGGACCCACTTACTGACAGCAGAGGAGGGCTGGGCCCTGGTATGCGGCATTTGTTGGATGTTATTCTTTCTCCTCTTAAAAACAAGTGCTCAAGTCAGGTGCAGTGGCCTGTAGTTATGGTCCCAGCCATTCAGAAAACAGAGGGAGAAGGATCACTCTTGTTATTGAGCCCTTATCTCAATAACACAAGCTCAGTTTGTTGTGATGTCCATGCTTGAGACTTTTATCTGGAAAATACATTATGGGTGAAAGCCACTGTTCTTTTTGTAATTCTTCCTCATTTTAAAGGCAGTTTTACATTTTAAAGAATGGCATTATGCCTGAGTTACTGCTGTGAAGGGCAATTTTGCCTTCAAGAACAGTGCTTGGTATGTTTACTAAGGGTCAGCTCTGAGTAAGACCCATGGCCCTCTCTTCTGTTTCCCTTAGGGCATCAATTGAAGAAAAATATGGCAAGGATCTGCTCAGCCTGTCTAGGAAGAAGCCATGTGGACAGTCGGAGATCAAGTAGGTGCTGTGTGTCTTTCAGGTTTCCGGGTTGGCTAAAATTGCCTCAAGCTCCCGTCACTTTCACAGATCAAGTTGGCAGTAGGCTGCAGTGTGTTAGTTGAAAATAATTTTAATCTTACTTTCAATTGTGAAAAAAATACAGATAAACAGAAAGAAGATTTAAATAAACCAGGAGGCCACAAACTATCATTAATATTTCATTTTCCTTGAAATTTGTTATATGTGTGCATTTTTTCATAAAGATTATATATAATTTTATGCTAGAAATGTAATAGAAGAACTTCTTGTTTTATATAAGAATATATTTTCAATAAAATAATTATTACATAATTTAAATATACAATTATATATTTATATATTTTAGGATTTATAGTAGTTATGAGAAATATCTTTGTAGTTTTTTAGCTTATTTTGCAATGTACTCACACAGAAATAAGTTACTATGAATATGAGTCAAAAGAAGTAGTAAGTAGCAATGAGAGATATGCAGGGACTTGAATTAACAAATCTAAAAACCAAGCCTGTATAATATATTTAAAGAAAATAAAAGTGAGCCAGGTATGGTAGCATGTGCCTATAATCCTAGCATTGGGGGAGTCTGAGGCAGGGGGATCATAAGTTCAAGACTTGCCAGGGCAATTTAGTGAGAAACTGTCTCAAAGAGAGAAAAATAAAAGGCTGTGGATGCAGCTTTTACTAAGGGTTAGCCCTGAGTAAAACCCATGGCCCTTTCTTCTGTTTCCCTTAGGGCATCAATTGAAGAAAAATATGGCAAGGATCTGCTCAGCCTGTCTAGGAAGGCTCCCTTGGGGTCAATCCCCAGAACTGAAAAATAGGAAAGAGAAAGGGAAGGAAGGATAAAAGGGAGGGAGGGTGGGAGGAAAAAATGAAGGAAGAAAGAAAAGGAAAGGAAAAGAAAGGAAAGGAAAGGAAAGGAAAGGAAAGGAAAGGAAGAAGACTGAACAAAGGAAGGAAAACAAAAAGTGTGAACTTAATGTATGAGTGACATAACTTTCAGAAGTCTCCAAGAATGCTTGAAATGAAAAAAATCACCAGGGCCTAGAGTCATAGTTAGGTAGATATTGGTCAAAAGATACAAGATTTCAGATGGGAGAAGTAAGGTAAAGAGCTCTATTGTACAACATTGTGATTATAGCTAACAACAAAGAATTGTATTGTAAACTGCTGACAGAATAGATTTTAAATGTTGTCACTACAAAAAATAGCAGGTCTATACTCACAAGCGAAATAAACCAAACTCACAAGTGTAAATACTGTATAGTCTCCCTAGTCTGAGAGTTGGTAAGAGTATATAAGATTTTATGGTAATCATGATTCCCCATTTCATTGCTTAGAAGCCTTTCAATGTTTTCATTCATCAGTTGGAATGGTTTTATTCTGTTTTGTTTGACTTTATTATGTGTGATGGTATGAACAGCTGTTTTGAAGAAAAAACATGACAGCTATTGCTGATTTAATATCGTCTTGCTTAGAAGTCCTACCATGCTTCTTATTCATCTATTACCATCGGTTCTATTATGTTGTGTCTTATTGGGATTTTAATATATGTGATAGTATAAACAAATTTTTTTTTATTGAAAATGAGGTATTATAGTAGCCATTGATCATTCTGTTATTTGGTTCAGAATGCCCTGTAATTCTTTCATTCTTTGAATAGTTTTATACTATTTTGTTATGTTTGATATTATTGTATTTGAAACTATGCTCAACTATAGCAGAGAAAGAGATATTATGATAGCTACTGTTAATGTCCGGTTGTCTTATTGTAAAGTGCTATGTTGCTTATGTTTTTCTGTTCTGATCTGCTTTGTTCTGTCCTCTTTTGTTTTATTCTCTTTAAAATAAAAAAAAAATAGCAGGTCTGTAGAAGAAGTAATGTGTATGTTAATTAGTTCTACTGAGCCATTCCACGGGGTGTATACATTCTGAAATGTCATGTAATACATAGTAAATATGAAATCTTTATTTGTCCATTAAACAATAAAATTTAGAAATGAAATTACCCAGAACTTATCCCAGGATAATAAGTTCTAATAAAATCTAAAAATCTAAAAATTATTTTAAAAAGTCAAAGAATAACAAAAAAAGGTAAAAATTAAGAGATGTGGAGAGTAAAGTAATGTATCCTGCACATTTAATCAGAATTCCAGAAGATATAATAGAGAGAAAGAAAAGAAATCTTCGTTTTTTTGGGTACCAGAATTGAACTCAGGACCTTGCAGTTACCACGTAGGTGTTGTGCCACTGAGCTGTATCCCTGGTCTACAAAGAAATCTTTGAAGCAATAAAAATTGAGGATTTTCTAGAAGTGATGGGAGCTATAAATCCTCAGATTCAGGAAGCAAAACAAATTCCAAGAATGATAAATTCATGATAACATAAGGGTACTCAAACTGAGCAAAACTCAAAATGATGAAAAAGTGTAATGTTATGCAGAAAGAATGATTGTATATTAATGAACATTTAGCTGGGCATGGTGATGCATCCCTGTAATCCTAGCACTTGGGAGGCTGAGACAAGAGGATCGATTCAAGTATGAGGCCAACCCTGTGCTACAAAGTGAATTCAAGGCAGCCTGAACTACGTAGTGAAACTCTGCCTCAAACAAACAAACAAACAAACAACAAACATTAAGGCACATTTATTTATTAGAGTGACAGCAGGTTTTTTCAACACTAACAAATGAAACCAGATGCTGTGCAATTCTGTCTGTAAGGTACTTAGAGGAAATAATTACCAACTTGGAATTGTATACTCAGAGAAATTATTTTTTCTTTTCTTTTTTTTTTTTTTTGGTACCAGGGATCGAACTCATGACCTCACGCTTGCCAGGCAGGCGCTTAAGCCACTGAGCTAAATCCCCGGCCCTGAAATTATTTTTTCAAGAAAGGAGAAAAAATAAATATGTTCTTACACAAAGAAAAATTTTGAAATGAAAATTGTTTAGACAACCAAAAATTTAAAATGGATCTTCAGTAAAGGAACTTTCAAATGAATATCCTCAGGAAGAAGGAAAATAGACTAGGAAAAAAATGGTCTAAAGTTCAGGAAACAATAGTGAGCAAATGATGTCACAAATATGAGTAAGTCTAAAGTTAATGAAGAAACAGTATTTATGTCAGTTCTTGAGATTTAAAAAACAAGATGGAACGTAAATATTGGATATGCCAGGCATGGTGGTGCACACCTGTAATCCCAGCACTTGGGAGGCTGAGGCAGGAAAATTACTGTTAGTTCAATGCCAAGCTGGGCTACATAGTGAGTTCAGAACTAGTCTGAACTACATAGAGAGAGACTCTCAAAAAACAACAACAAAAATTGGATAGTAGTAACTAAACATAACAAAAATATATGGTTAGTAGTAACATGGTTTGGCAGGAAGAGTGCTTTGAATTAAAACATTCTTGGAGGTTTCTTTGTTTAGGGTGAGAATAAAATATTAAGCTTCTAACGAACTTTGAGGCAGATTCTTCCCTGTCAAGCCTGCAAATGAGAATGCAGTGTGGCTAGGCCTTGATTGCAGTCTGTGAGACTCTAAGCACAGAATCCAGTGACTGTTAATCCATGTATACCGTGAGATTATACATATATATTATTTTATACTGCTGGGTTTGTTACTCAGCAATAGAAAAACTAATATAATTTGTTTAATGTCTGTCTCATCCAGTAGATGCTAAAGTTTGGGATGATGCCTGTCTTGTACCATTGAATAACCAACATCTGACACAGTGCTTGGCCCATGATCAATAAATATATGATGATTGAATGAATAAAAAGAAGGCATTCAGGAACAAGAGTTCGAATTCTTCTTTATTGCCTTGTTTTTGTTTTCTAATCGCTATACTTTAAACAACAACTAGTTTTAGGAGAAAGAGATTCCTGTGTTATCACTGAGGAAAATGAAGCATAGTGTTGGCACCTTGTACTACCAAGGCAAACAATGAAGAATTGCTTATTTGGGGGTTTAAGGAAATCAGGCTGAAGAGGTCTGCATGTTTTGTCATCTTCTCAAGCTTACTGCAAAGATAAGTCTGTGGCTCTAAGTTAAGATGTGGCACAGAGAAGCATGCAGAGGCATAATAATAAGACTATAGACCATTGCCAGAATTGAAATCATATGTGTGCTTGCTTTTTTAGCACCCTGAAGAGGGCCCTTGAAGTCTTCAAGCAGCGTAAGTGATTTTTAAAAACTGTTTGCTGTCTTTGGTAAGCTCCACAACTGTTATCAAAGGCAAGTTTAAATTTGATGAGTAATTTGAAAAAATTTAGAGCAACTCCTGAGGTGAGTTCTGCAGAGTTGAAATGAGCTGGAGGGGCCCTGCACCTGTGTAGCAGATGTGCCTCTGGCTTTCTTAGAGCAGTGCCTCTCTCACGTGAGTGAGCATCCGAACTATGTGGAGGGCTGGTTATTAACACGATTGCTGGGAGCCCCCTAAGTTTCTGACTCAAAATGTCTGGAGCGGAGCCTGAAATTCTGCATGACTCAAAAATTTCCAGGTGATGATGCCAAGGCCATGGTGTGGGGACCACACTGGGAAAAACATCCTTAAGGACAGTGTGTCCTGCTTCATTACAGCTCAGAAACATGGTCACCTAGATGCTCTCCACACAGCACCTGCCTCAGCCAGACTTGTCTACCAGCCTAACCCCTTGTGTGTTCTTACTGGCAGTCTGGTTTCCCCTTCCCAGAGTCAGCTCTGCAGGCCTTCAACCGCTGGAACAGTGTTGTAAATGACTCTCCATTTCTCCCAGATATTCAGCCTTCCCCCACACACTTTGGTCTTTTTGAGACAAGATTTCACTATATATTCAGGTTGACTTGAGCTCACTGTGTATCCCAGACTGACCTTGAACTTTCAGCAGTCCTCTTGCCTCAGCCTCCCAAATGCTGGGATTACAGGTGTGTATCACCATGCCTGGATCCCTTTTTTTTTTTTTTTTTTTTTTGGTACTGGGGATTGAACTCATGATTTCTCGCTTGCCGTGCAGCTGTTTATGCCACTGAGCTAAATCCCCGGCCCTCCCTATCATTTTTTGCAGAAGAAATCTTCCATTGCAAGAAGCCACAAATGAAACATTGTCTTGGTATCCTCATCTCTCACTCTAATCTGGCTTGTGGCCTGACCAATCATCTGGAACTGCCCTCTCCAAGGATACTAATAATCTTTGTGACATTAAGTCTAGTGGACAATTCCACTATTCTTCTTGACTCTTCAGTAGCATTCACCACTATTGAGCATTCCTTCTTTCTTGAAGCTTGCATTCTGATTGAGTACTTTTGACATTCAATCTGAAGCTTTCATCCTGATTATTTTTGATACTCAATCTGAAGCAGTACAGAGAAAATGTGAGATATAAAAAGGGGACAAAGGAAGAGGCCTTTAATGTGGGCATGGGAGAGAGTTTTATAGGGATGTTCTTAAAAAGAACAAAGAAGTGGGACTACTTTTATCAGTTTTGGCTGGGGGAGGAGTTTGGGAGGTGGGCAGAATGACATATCAACTGCTGATTTGAAGGAGCATCTGCTTGTGTAAAACAGGAAACAGAAAGATTTACTGGGGTATGGGGGTGGAAGCTTGGGTGGTTGTGGAGTCTTGGGATTGGAGAGGGCTCAGCGCACAAGCAAAAAGGGAGCTGGGAAGTTTATCTCTGGAATGAGAAAGAGAACATGGAAGTTACTCTTAGAGAAGTTGTTTCTTTGGTACTAAGCTAGGTGGATGTCATGTTACAAATAGCTAAGCCCGGAGCTAGCAGAACCTATCAGTCCCATGTGACCCTCCTGCTTTTCTGGTTACTAAATTGTCCCTTTCTCTGCCCTTCTCTATCTACATTGTCAGTGTTGCAGGTTCTCAGAGCATGAACCTAATCCTTTGTATTAGTCATTTTCCATTGCTGGGACAAAGTGCCTGACATGTAAAACTTGAAGGAGAAAAGGTTTGTTTTGGTTTCTGGTTTCCGTTCATGGTTTCAGCCACTTCAGGCTGGCTCAGAGGCAGAAATGGCATGATTAAAGTCATGATGGAGGAAAGCTGCTCAACTCATAATAGCCGAGAAGCAGTGAGAGAAGGGAGAACCCAGGCCTAAGAACATACCCAGGTCGAGCCCCTAGTGACAGTCTCCTTCAACCAGGACCCACCTCCCAACAGCACAGTCAGCTGTGAACTCATCAATGGATGAATCCACCAATAAGTGTAGCACCTTGTGACCCAGCCACCTTCCAAAAGCCTCACTTCTGTACACTTTGGGGGGACATTTTAGATCCAAATCATAATACTTTCTCACCTGGTATCAGCTACTACCTTTTCTCAAGAATTTACAGATGTGTATCTTTGGGCACCAATGCTTATATTCCAACACCTACTACATGTTTCTTGAGTGCATCAAAGGCACCTTAAGTCAAGACTGCATCAGCGCTCACAATTTTCCAGGCTGATTGCCTGAGAAAGTTTGAGGTCATTTTTTAACACCACATTTGACTGTCTCTTTAATTCTTACTTATTTCTTCATTTCTCTTCAAAGTCAGGATGCTGTGTTCTAGAAATAACAGAATTCCATTCTCATTCTTCTCCTTTGCCCTCTTAGAAAAAGGCTTCTTTGAGAGCTCTGTCGTGTTTTGGACATTTTTCTTATTTCACATGGGCATTCTAATTTTATCATGCTTCTTGGAATAGTCAAAGCTGATTGTAAGAGGAAACTGAAGGTCTTTAGAAATGCAATGTCAGAATTCTCAGGGTTTCTTTCTGCTGGGGTGAAGCTCTACTTCCTGTATCTTTTTGCAGGGAGGAAACAATTTTCTTCCTGTGGGGCCATCTTCGCTTTCTCAAATGGCCAATTCTTTATTTGACCCCATGTCTCGAGGTCAAATGGAAAGCACAAGTCATGGTGCCCTCAGCATGTTTTCTTAGTCTTTCTGTTTTTGTTTTTGTATTGACCTTCGGTTACTAGTCTAATGTGGAGTTCATCCTATCCGGCCTTAGTGGTCCCAGGCACTAAGAGTCTGTTTCTGAGGCTTTTTGTCCTAAATGTTTGGAGTCTTCAAGCTAAAGACTTTAACAAACATGGTGTGACATGTGAAGTGTTTCTGTAGCTGCTGAGTGACATGCTGTCACAACAAATACAGTTGGTCTCTTCTGCTCTCTCACCACAACGATCAATCCAGAAGCCTTCAGGTGCCAGATGTATGACAGTTTCTTTCTCCTGGCAAGAAACGGTCTCTTTTGCAATAGACACCAGGTAGTCAGGTGTCTGCTAATCCAGTTCTTTTTCTACAGTATCAACTAGGGGACAGGAGCAGACAAAGCAGGTTGAGGGCTCATCCACAGGACTGCCTCCCACCCCTGCCTTAGATGTCAGTTGCAAACTCCAGCTTATTTTATGGGTGCTTCTTACTAACTAGCAAAAATCAGGTTCCCATAACCACTCTTTTGACTCTGTTAATTAACTTGAGCAGCTCACAGAACTCAGGGAAACACTTACTTACATTTGCTGATTTAGTATCAAGGATACCGAAGAAGAGCATACAGGGTGAGATAAAGGAGAGGGCCATGGAACATCCTTGCCTTGTCGGAGCTGCAGTGCCCTCCAGAAACCCACACAGAAACTTTCAAACCCTGTCCTCTGGGGTTTCTATGGAGACTTCACTGCACAGGCTTGCTTTCTAACGCACGAAGTGGGGAGCCCCAACAAGGCCTGTCTATTCAGGTTCTTCTTGACTTCTTTAGCAGCATTCTTTTCTCCAGGGAATGGGGCAGGAATTCTCTGGATTGAGGAGGGCATTATCAGGCAGTCACGTAAGAGAATTTCTTTATGGTCAGTTAAAGCAGGGCAAGATTAGAATTTCCATGATCCTCCTTGGGGAGGGGGTTATAAACCTAGAACCATAGACGAAACCCAAAATATATGTACCATAATATCATGAATATTAGCTAGCTAAGAGGATAAATAATCCTCTCACAACTTTTCAATAGATAGTGTCTTCACTCTTTAATTCATCAATCCATTTCTGAAGGTAAAGATGGTATTTTTTCATATTTCTTATATATTGTAAGGTTACTTGTATGGGTCAAGAAACTTTAGGGAGGGTAACCTAAATTATTTACATTTTACTATTACTTTTTTCTCTCAAAAAAGTTTTATTTTCTTCATATTTGCATAATTAAATTTATATTAAAATTTATATTTAAATCCAACATGTAACTATAAAGGAAATGGTAGACACTAGAATTTCACTTCTCAATAATAAGCACTTACTGATAAACATACCAGCAGGCATTTAATGAATTTAAAATCATTCAATGAATATATATATATTTTTTTCATAAACATAAATAGCAGTAGTGGCAGGGGTTCAGAATCTGTGGGATAGGCCCAGAGCATATATTTATTAAATGAAAAATGTCAAATTTTAATCATGTTAACAGTTTGATATATATCATTTCAGACCTTTTGCTATGCATTTACAGGTTTTCCCCTCTCTTTTTCTTAGCAGACACATATACAGATAGACATGAGTAAGTTTTTATACAAGAAGATGCTATACATATTTCTCTATAATTTGATGTTTTAATTAATGTATCCTAGACAGCTTTTTATTTCAATCCATACATCTCTGCCTTATTCTTTTCTATTTAAAATTTTGACTCAGCAAAATATCATATTTTCTCCAAAAAAGTTGTGCTGATTCTTTCCCTGCCAACAGGATCATTTCTTGCTATGTTCGTCAATACCCAGAATTTTCTTGCTTTTGAAATTTTACAAAAGTTAAAGGTAAAAATGACATATCTTGGGTTTTAAAGTGTTACATATTTTTAGTAGTTTTAGGACTGATATATTTTCAATTGCATATTAGTCACTTAACTCTTCTAGATTTCATGTCTTTAAATGATTTTTGACTACTAGGAAATATATATTCTTTTTATTTGAGACATTTAATATAAGTATTTTCTCTTTGTTATATAAATTGCAAATATTTTTCTGTTTTCTTCATGTATCTTCAAAGTTATTTGGACAGCACAAGTTTAAAATTTTTTCTTAGATAAGATCTTTTAGCCTTTCTAGATTTATGTATACATGTATGTATGTATGTATGCATGCATGCATGGATGTGTGTTTTGAGACAGAGTCTTGTTACATAGTTCAGGCTGGCCTTAAACTCATTATATAGCCCAAGCTGGGCTAGAACTGGCAGCGATCCTCCTGCTTCAGCTTCCGGAGTGCTGGGATTATAGACCATGTCTGGACATTTTCTACTTTTAATACCATGCTTTAATTTGTTTTTATATAATAAGTAAAATTTAAAAGTGTATTTTGTCTATTATAAAGGCAAGCCATCATCATTGTAAAGATTTTTGAAAATAAGGGGAGAAATGACCAAGTCTTTCTAGCCAATAATAACTACCGGAAGGCAAATTTTTGCTGTATGACTTTTTAAATAAAAAGTTCAAGCTCCTGAGAAGTTATAGATGGAACGATCCCAAGATGCTGTCTAAAGAGAATAAAGACTCACATTTGAAATTAAGATTGCTTTAGGAATGTATCCTGGGATGCAAGTGTCTGAGATGCACCCTTGGCTGTGTGGTTTTTTTTTTTTTATTCCCCAGCACTGGCCATATGCTAGGTTAGTAATAGTTAGCGGTAGGAGGCTAAGATAAGAGCTTTTAGCCTTGGATTTGGTGGCTAGGGACATGCTGGGCATGAGAAAGAGCCTAATAAATGTTGGTGACCAAATGATTTTAATACTTGCTTCCATCTTTTATTGATTATGTGTCTATAATTTTTATACTTTTGTGGATTTGAATTTAGATATAATAGAGCTTGATTATTGTTTTGTTAAAAAATTCTTTTTGCAGAGGTGGACAGTGTCGCACAGTGTCACATTCAGCTTGCACAGACTCTAAGAGAAGAGGCCAGGAAAATCGAAGAATTCAGGGAGAAGCAGAAGCTACAACGGAAAAAGGTAGCAATTGCGAGTATGTTAAAATGTCACCCTTTTGCCTGCAAAAAACCCTGGGCTCTTCTGTTATTTAAACTCTGTAGTTCTGCTTCCACCCCCACACAATTATGCTTTTTTGTAGCCTGAGAAGTTATTTATTATAAAGTCCCTAGGTGAGGACTCAATCTAGGTAATTGTGTTTCTGTGCCCATTTTTGCACCCAGGTCTGTCCTTAAAATGCTTGCAGGATTTAGGGGTCACCTCTTCTTTTCACATGTGCTGCTACTACTAAAGCAGTAACACACATAAGCCTGGGACAAATCCCAGCTGGTGGACTCCCAGATCATACTCTTTCTTCTGGTAAGGAATGAGATGAGGGCAAGGAACTTGAGGAGACTCACACTGCCCCTGAAGTCCCTCACATGTTGAGTAATCCTGTTTTACAAATAGAGAAACAGAGGCCCTGGGAAGTCCAAGTAGTTTTCATCTTCATAAAAGCTATGAAAAGGCTGTTTTTCATTGAGGGGCTTTATTCTAACTACATGGAAGGACGCGAGAGTCAAGAGTTCATAGACCTGGCAAATATTTGGGAAATTATAGGGACTAAAAAAAGAAGTTTAGGCTCATAACAAAGTATTACTTAGATTCAACCAGCCACAATTCTGACTCCTTTCCATTTTGTTCCTGAAAGATTTGTGTATTTTAGCTTTACTCGATAGTCAACTAGGACCCTTCCAGGATTTAAGACTTGAAACCTGGCCTCAATGGGGCACACAGTCATCCTTATGTAGCATTAAAAGATTTCTACCTAGGTCTCCCAGGTCAGCTCTGTGTGGGCTTCTGGTGACTCACCCTTCCTGGATGTCCCTTTGGAACCCTTTCTGTGTCCTGACTTTTTAGTGCCCAGAGGTTATCTGTAGGATGTGTATTCAGCACACAGCCAAGTATTAAATCTGCCTGTACCCTTACATCAAACTTGGCAACTTTGCTTGTGCTCCTGAGTTGGAGTCAGGAACTGGTTTCTTTGGTGGCCTCTGCCATTTTGTGCTGGTAACAGCTGTGTGTGTGGTTGTGGCCAGAAGACTGTGTCTGGCTGAAAGAGTTTTTTATGAACAGAATTAGCATTCATGTTATCCTCATTGACTGGTCAGACACAACTTTATGTTGACATTGCCAGGCTTGCTCACCTCTCTAGGGGAATTTCAATTTTTCAAAAGTTTATGTCTTAGACAACCAGAGTCTATGCACATGATTTATACTATGAAGAGAGAAGAATCATTTCCTCTTGTTTCCAAGTGTCTCTGAAAGCTTTGGCCTTTTCAGGGAGAGTTTTCTTAACCAGATTTCTGAAACTTTCCCTTTTAACAAGTTGCACAAACCTAATTGTGATGTGTTAGTTAAACAAGTCCTGAATTCTGTTACGCAATAGAGTAGCCTGTGCTTGCTGCTATCACGAAGTTCCCTCTACAGCAAAGAAATATGTTAAGAGCTTTGAAAAGTCCAAAATTGATCAATTTGTAATTTATTGAGTCATAATAGTCTCTGGAGTTGCACCACTTCTGTATTTGATTTTGTTTTAAATTAAATTTTAGGGAAAAGATGTCAATGCTAACTTCTTCTTTTTTAATGGTCAAACTGCATGTTTTGGTCTTCCACTTCTTAGAAATTAAGCCATTTCCACTTATCAAAGAAAACCATGAGTTGGTTTATTTTAGAACACTGGGATGGGAAAGGTGTGCATGAATGGCTGGTAAGAAATTTATGGCTGCTCACTCTTACAACTAATATTTTCTGAGGGTGGACACCAAGATGGACATGGTTATCCTTCTGTCACTAAGCAAAGAGCATGGCCAGATAGACTAGTGTGCCACAGATTCGTGATAAAGCATGATGAGACTTACATGATGTTGGGGAAAGAAAGGTGCCATCTGAACACACAGTGGGAACATGAATCTCATCCATGGGGCCAGAGGATCTCCTGGAAGAAATAATGTTGATGGTAAGGCCAGCAGAGTGAAAGGCCATGTGAAGCAGTGAGGGGGTTTTATCCCTAGAAGCTAGGATGGTAGAGAGGGCTCTTTGGGTCTCATTCTCAGCAGTCTTGATGTTTGAGGATGCTGAGGTTTCTTCCTCAGCCCAGAAACATCCTTAGCATGACAAAAGTAGCACATGGTCAGTCATTCTGTCCTCTGGTGCCCACATTGTTTTAGAGTCTCAGCTGAGATGTGAATGGTCACCAGAGATCTTTGTGATGTCTACGAAGAGAGCCATCTCCTAATCAGGAAGCCTCCTCAGTAACTAAAACTGATGCTTCGAGTTTTCAGAATGTGGTCTGAGAGTGGATAGATAGAAAATGGACCACAAAGCAGCCATTTCAATAATTTACTACAGGGATATCTGGGTTATTTGTAAATGTCTTCTTTTTCTCCCCATTTTCCTTCTCCCACTCTATAGCAGAGATAACTGTTTTGCACTGCTTTGCGTTATCAATAGTGCAACCATATTTTCACTGGATTTGGTCTAAACAGAAATTCTGAGTCCTAGAAGAGACTCTTTCCCCAGAAGACCCAAATTGATTCATTGGGGTCAACATGAGTAGCATTGTCCTACAAAGAAGACTGACATGGGAGATGAGGCAGTGTAGCATACAGAAGTGGATCTGGTGTCTGGAATCCCATCAATAAATCCTTGAGTGGGCTTGAGCACACACAGCATATCACTTTTTGGACCTTAGGGATCATGCTTGTCGGGTTAGAGTTGTCTCCTCCTCTTGGCAGAAGAACATAGTTGCTCACATGAACCCGCAGCTCTCTGCCTGCTATGACAAGGATCTGCTGGATGTTCTTCCACGTGGGGCTCATTTTGGAGCCCTGTCTCTTCTATGTCTATGCTGTCCCCCTCATTAACGGTGAAAGGTCACCTTCTGGTACATCTCTTTCATCTAGGTTTGAAGAAAAATGGTGGGTTCCCTGAGAGCTGCTTGTGGTGCTCCCAAGGGAATTCCATGTACCCCACAAGCTCATATTTGAAGTGAGACCATCTCAAGTATTCCATCCAATATGTTGCAAATCCATCTATATTTGTATGTTATGGTGATAGACAAAAACTTAATTGATGCCAGAGAAATTGCTGCCAAGTAAACTCATTGGACTTTATCTTGGCTGAGTTAGGTGAGATAAAGAGTAGTAGGGGAGTGTCTCTTAAGTGTCCTACAAATGGTTCTTCCCCTATTTCCTGGGCTTTTTACTGGTAAAAGATATGTCACTGATGAGCTACAGAAGTGAATGCTTATGTCCCTAATTTAACATACACTTACAGAATAAAGACCCTCTTTTAAGTACAATTGGTGCTTTTTTTTTCAAATGGTGCTTTTAACAAAAATTTAAAAATTCCCCTTTGAAACCAAAGTTTATTGATTTCAGATTTAGTGAACAGAATGTTCTAAGGTTATCAGTGAGTCTACAAAGTATCTGAATTTTTCTGGTTTTAATGTCTGACTGCCCAAGTTCAAATGGGCACCATCATTAACTAGCCCTTAGGCCTTGGGTACATTGCTTAGCCTCTTAGTTCTGCAGCTTCCTCATTTGTAAAATGAGGGTAATAAATAACACAACTGCCTTCTGGATGATATGATGACTCAGTTAAATAATTCATGTTGAACCCCTAGCTCTCAAAATAAAGTAGTATTAATAATAACTTCTGGGCCATTTGTGTAACTCAGTTGGTAGCCTAGCATGTGTGAGGCCCTGGGTTTGATCCCTAGCATTGAAAAAAAAAAATATATATATATATAAATAACCTTTGTTTTCACTAATAGTACTTGCACTCTCTTTACAGACAGAGCTTATAATGGATGCTGTACATAAGCAAAAGAACTTACAATTCAAGAAAACCATGGATGTGAGTCATATTTTATTGCCTTTTCCCCCCCAGGGCTGGGTAATAGAGAAATTTTCAGAAATACTGTGCTGTGTATGAGCATATTCCTACTCAAACAGCAGTTCAACAGTTATTTATCAGTGTAGTGTTTTAGGGAAAACAATCTTTAGTTGTTTGGCTTTCCTTTTTAAGGCCTTGGAACGCTTGAGGAGCGCTGAAAATGCAGTGCTGTTATCTTTCTGATAACCTGGGGAAGTAAAGCAAGTCAAGGTAATTACTTTAGGCCAAGACACAAAAATATGTATATGAAACTATGCCATTTATTTTGTATTTGAGCCTTTATCCTATGGCTATTTTGAATCTTGATTGTTTATCTTTTACTGAGTGACTCTTTCCTGCTTTAAGATAACTGGAAATTATAAAAGTCATCTTTCCTTTAAGTAACTTAGTAAAAATATTTGGCAAGATAGAGGTAAGGCAAATTGCTAGGGATCTCATTCTAGCCTCTCCTGGATCTGTTAACTATGAATACAATAATTCTACTATGAGAACATTTATGACTTCTTTGTACAGATGTGTGTCATGATACTCTGTGACTGTGACATGATATGAAAATGTCACCACTGTTGATGTATGTGCAGTCCATCCTGCTGCATTAGTTTTTTCTTTGATAGATACTACCTCAAAACAATTGATAAAAAGGGAATAATGTACATGTTAGTGTAGTGCACAAAAAGTGTTAGTGAATACATGATTTTTCCCTTCAGATCTTTTAGGTTTTGAGAAGTTATAGCTTTCTCACAATTAGAGAGACAGGCTTATGAAAATTTAATTTTCTTAATTATTTCATCTACTTAAATTTAGAGCTGTATTAGTATTATATTTTTTGCTTCCCCTGTCAAAAATAATTTAGGAAATTTGGCAGGAGAAAGAAAAACTATTATATTTACTTATTTTTTGCTTTTCACATTCTTTTATTTTCTTATTTTCTTTCTACTGTTCCAAGGGATTTTTTTTGTTTTTTTTTTTTAATCAGTACCGGGGATTGAACTGACCATCATGCACTTGCAAGGCAGTCGCTTATGCCGCTGAGCTAAATCCCCAGCACCTGAGACAGAGTCTTGCTATGTAGTTCAGGCTGGCCTTATACTCACTATGCAGCCTAAGCCAGCCTTACAGCAGTCTTCCTGCCTCAGCCATCTCATGTTGGGATTAGATGTATGCCCCACCGTGCCCTGCTTGAGTATGGGATTGTGTGTTTATAGTTCCTTTCTCTAGGCACTTGAAATAAATTGTGCCACTTTTTCATGGTCTGTATGATTTCTAACAGTGTTATATCTTTTCTTTTATCCTTTTTAAAGCTTATTTATCTCTCTGTTCATATTAGGTATTTTTTTTGTTTGTTTTTTGTTTTTTGAGACAGGGTCTCACTATGCAGTTCAGGCTGGCCTTGAGCTCACTTTGTAGCCCAGGCTGGTCTTGAACTTGCCACAGTCCTCCTGCCTCAGCCTCCCAAGTGCTGGAATTACAGGAATGCACCACTGTTTTTTTTTTTTTTCTAAAGACAGAATCTTGTTGTATAGACTCACCTTATACTCACAATCCTTCTGCTTCAGTCTCTTGTGTACCTGGGACTACAAATCCGTACCACTGTGCACAGCAACTGCTGCTTATTATTATTATTATTATTTTTAACTTACTGATCATTTGTCTCTTCCATTCTTTTGTTAAGCTCACCCACTGAAATTTTTTATTTTGGTTATTGTATTTTTCAGTTCTAAAATTTCTACTTTATTATTTATATTATCTATTTCTTTGCTGAGCTTTTCTATTTCTTTGCAAATACTGTGTATTTTTTCATTTGTTTTAAGTATGTAAATGCTTGCTGAATACTCTTAAAATAATAACTGCTTTGAAGTTTTTATAATATAATTTTAGCATCTTTCTCTCATCTTGATGGTATCATCTATTAACTTTAGCTTTTTTCATTCAGTTTGATGTCTTTCTGGTCCTTGGTGTTAGTGATATTTGATTGATTTTGGAACTTTGGGTATGTTACAAGACTTTGGAGCTTATGTAATGTTTTGGTTTAGCTGCCTTCCTCTCACACCGTTCCAGCAGCAGGGAAGTGAGGCCTCGTTATCACAAGGGGAGTAAAAATCCGGGTCCCCTTCTTGGATTCAGTGTCACCACAGAGTAAGCGTGCCAGTACTGGAAGGTGGTTAATGTTCTGACTCTTTGTTAGACCCCCTCTGATACCACCCCAGTGGAAGAGAAAGGATATCTTATTACTGCCATGGTTGGTGATGATGGAAGTTTAGACTCTCTGCTTCACCTTTACATGTGGGGCCCCAGTTTTTTATATGGTGTTTAGTGGCAGTATAATGGTTATTTTCCTTTTAAAATGTCTAGCCAGGCATGGTAGTGCACGCCTGTAATCTCAGCACTTGGGAGGCTGAGGAAGGAGGCTCGTTACAAGTTCAAGACCAGCGTGGGCTACAAAGTGAGCTCAAGGCCAGCCTGAACTGCATCGTGAGACCCTGTATCAAAAAGATAAAAAAAAGTTTCTACTAGTATATGTTTGCAGTACATAATGATTATTCATTGTGAATATTTTCTAAATCTTTGTGTTCTGCTAAGCTGCCCTTTTGCTAGTCTTTTGGCTAGAGAGAACATGCTTTGTTGAGATTCTTTTGGTCTGTGTTCACTGGTGTTTTTGAGTTTCCTGCTTCTGTGGCATTTAGTCTATGATATATGAAGCAAAAAGAAGCTCAAGGAACTCACTGTTGGGTTACTCTTTGAGTCCAAATTTGTTAAGCAGTTTTATTTTACTTTTCAGAATCTTATGTTTGCTTTATACATAATTTTTAGGGTTTTTAATTGTACTATTTGTGGAGGAGTGGGGAAAAGTAAAGCTGTTTCATCTTCCCAGAAGCCTGAGAAACTTTTCTAAAAGATATTTTGCAATCTTTTTGGTACTATAAATGTGATCATAACTCAGCAATCTTTTAAATTTATTTATTTATTTAAGTTACCTTTTTGTTAGTACATGTTTGCTATACAGAATGAGTACATTCAACTGTGGAAAGTTGGTTCATATACATACTGCATGTTAGTCCTTTTTATGTCCTTTTCCCCTCTGCTCCCTCTACTATTCCTCCATCTCTGAATCCCCTTCTCATATGTAAAACCTCTACCTCCTTGTTTCCTATCATCTATCTTTTTTTTAGTTTTTTTAATTTTAGAAATAATAAAACCCAACAAAACAAAACAAAACAAAACTGGAATAAATCCAATCAAAACAAAGCAGCGAAATTGGTACAAAACTTCGAAGCAGGATAATAGAAAAGGAATGGTTACCATAGTGTGTCTTGTTATCTTCACAATAGTTGTCCATTTCATCAGATATAACAAAACCAAACCAAAACAAAACAGAGTAAAACCAACCAACACTGAGCATTGAATAAAGCAAAACAATTAATTGGAACAAAACAAAACAGTGGAAACAATATTGGATTTCAAAAATGAGATTGAAGGAAATCCCCCATATTTGCTACATTGCATACTGTCATCCTCCCAATAGATGCTCAGACTGCTGGCCCCAGGCCTGCACACTCAACCAAACAATGCAAGCATTCAGGTGCTTTTTGTACCTCAGTTGTTATCAACTCAGCCTGTCCTTTGAACCATCTGGTTGTTTACGGAGTGGGGGGATGGTTATTGTTAGCCCATGGGAAGTGCTATCTGACTTTTCTCTTCCTGGGCCCACATAGATTGTGCAGCTTACCAGAAAGGCTGGCTAGTGGGCTTCTTGGTGTGCTCCTCCCAGTCCCAGCATGGCCGATTCTCGAGAGGTGCTATCTGACTTGTCTCTTCCTGGGCCCTGCATGGCTTGCACAGCTTATCAGAGAGCTATATCACCTATCTTTTATTATGCTCTTTAAATTATTTATACTTCTCATATAAGAAGAACCATGTGTATCTGATTTATTTAGTCTCAAGGTGCCTCCATTTTTCTACAGTAACTCAAATTTATCCTTATTTATAGATGATATACACACACATACATTTTCATTATCATTCGTCTGTTAATAGGCTGCTTCCAAGATTTGCCTATTAAGCATTATGCAGCTTTAACATGAACACCCCATCAATTCTGTGATAAGAACCTAAGAGTCTATCTTCAGGAATCATCCAAAATATGACAACAAAGGCATGAACATATTCAATAATGAAAATTGTAAATGAGTTAGTAACTGACAATTAGAGAAGGGTTAAATATATTAGATAATCTTATAAAATACATTTATAAGGACTGTTGAAACAGAGAAAAACTGCTTAACATGTCATATTAAAAAATAAAAATGAATAGACAAACAACTAATAACATGAATAGAAATTTAAGACTTTTTCTTTTGATACCGGAGATTGAACCTAGGACCTTCACATTGAGCTATGTCCCCAGCCCTTTTTTATTGTTTATTTTGAAAAAAGTTCTTGCTATGTGGCTAAGTTGCCCAAACTGGGCTTGAACTTGCAATCTCCTGTCTTCACCTCCCAGAGGGCTGGGATTATAGGTATGTACTACCATATCTAGCTTAAAATTTCTTTTTGTTTTCTTTTCTTGTTTTTTACTACTGGGAATTGAACTCAGGTCATGTGCTTGCCAGGCAGGTGGTGTGCTACTGAGCTACATCCCCAGCCCTTAAGATTCCTTTATAGTAAAAGAAAAATACTGTCACCTTATGTATATTTCTGTGATAGATGAAACACTTGGGAAAATATTGTGATACATATACCTTACAGCTGGCTAGTGTCCTAATACACATTGAGCTCTTTAAAAAAAAATCAATCAAATTTTAAAATGCTCAAATAAAAAAGTAGGCAAAAGACATGAGATAGGAAAGATAAACCACTTTATTTCTTACCTTTAGAAGTTTATAGTATATGGAAAAGCCAAACATGAACTCAAATATAATACAATACATCAGAAATGATGATACCCAAAACAAGTGTTTTGGGAATGTAATAATTTACACAGTACTATATGTCAAGCACTGAAACTACTTTAATAATAATGAAAGACATACAAATAAGATAATATACTAGCATTTTCTCCTTAATGTTAGATCTAAGATTAAAAATACTGACTTAACAGTGTTGGTGAGAGCATGAGGAAATAAGTACTTTCATTAATAGTGGTAGGAGTAGGTTGTAGTCAGAGATTGCAAGGAAAACAATTATATATAGGACACATAACTTACGGTTTTATTTTATAACGGTCACCCAAAGAGTCAAATACAAAAGAAAGAGTACAGAAAACCTGTCTACATACTAAGACCCAAAGAATCCAGCTGAGGGCCTGGATCCCATGGCAACACCCTGCATGAGTTCAGCTGAAGACCTAGAGCCCATGATGATGCCCCCGAGTCCAACTGGAGGCCTAGAGCCTAGATAATATCTCATGCAAATCTATTTCATGGATCTGTGATGCGAAGGCACAAAGGTAGGTGGAGGAAGCTAGAAAATCTGTGCCAGTAGGATGTAGGATCTGTGTAAGCAGGCTGAGGGTTCTGCCCTGGAGCCAAGAAGCGATGCTCAAAATAATGACCGGGGCTGCCCCAGAAACTACCACAACCATCCTCAGCAACAATGAGGTCCTGAGCTCCTCCGACAATGAGAACAGCTGAGTTCGTATCAGGAATGCAGTGTGACAAGCTTCTCCTGGAGTTTGAACAGGACACCATCTTCCCCTCTGGAACCAGGAAGTGGTAAAGACCAGAGCTCCCACAAAGGGAATTGCAGCTATTCCTAACAACAAGAACCCAGGCTTCTCTGACGATGAGAACAGCCAAGTTCATATTAGGAAAAAAGCTCGACAAGCTCCTCCAGAAAACCCACAGCAACAGGAGAACCAACAATACCATGTACAACCAACAACACATCTTCTTTCTCTCCAGTTCTCCTTTTTATATTGGCAACAGTTCTCAGACTGGCCATCCATGCTCAGCACCATGCTGATTCAGTTCAGCTGGTATTACAAGTTGACCATGAGTTATCAATCCACCTCAGAATATAAACTGGTGCAACCATTTTGGAATGAAGTCTGATGTATAAATGCTTTCTTGCCAGATAATTATACTTTTAAGATTTTTTTTTCCTGACTAGAGTACATAGTACTCAAAATAAAATTAGTGTATTTGTATGTCTAAAAAATGAGAAATAAAATAAATATCTGTCAGTAGAGAACTGATTGAGAAAATTATGGCAAATGTACCTATTTAATTCATATATGCATTTCACAACCATTGAAAGTTTTCATTTACAGAGATCATGCTTGATATAGAGAAATGTTTCCAACATATTGCATGAAAAGAATTATTACATGGATCTCATTACATAAATATCTTATGTTCTTGTTCTTATGAAAAATTGTGAACTCCCATATGTGTATAGCATATAGAGAGAATTGTAAGCTTCTTTACTGAAAGGCTAACCCTTACTGAAATGCAGAGAATGTTGAGAAGTGTAGAGAGGCACAGGAAGTCCTTGGTAAGCACAAGCCATCTCCACAAAGGATGCTTTATTGTTATAGGGACTTTTTTAAAAGAGAATAAAGCCAAGCAAAATTAAACAGAATAAAGACAATCAAAACAAAGCAGTGTAAATGACACAGGACTTCAAAACAATATGAAATCAACAGTCATTACCATATGTCTCTTGTTGTCTTCAAAATAGCTGCAGATACCTTCAGACATAGTAAAAATCAAACAAAACAGAACAGAATAGAACCAATAAAAACAAAACAATGAATGCAGTAAAGAACTTCAAAGCAAGACAATAGTAAATCCAAAATGTCTACCTTAATATATCTTGTTATCTTTGAAATAGCTGCCCATGCCATCTGATACAGTAAAATGAAACAAAACAAAATAGTAAAACCCAACCCAACAAAACAATGAAAATGATACAAGACTTCAAACCAAAATAATAGGGAATTAACAATGGCTACCACTCTCAGGAGATCCCCCATAAGATGCTACACTGTACACTGTCATCCTTAGGATAGATGATCAGACCACTGGCTCTAGACCTGCAAAGTCAGTGAAACACCAAACACTACAAGCATTAAATTGTATTTTACCTCGATGGCTATCGTAGAGCCTGTGTTTCTCTAGATCAGCTGGTTGCTTATGGTGGGGGGGTTTGGCTCTTCTTGTTTTACAGCCCATGCCCTGGAAGGGGCTGGCATCTGGCTTTCCCTGCAGCGGCCCATGCATGGTGCTGATTCACAGGCAGGGCTTGCTTTTTGGTGACTTCTTGTTCTCCCCCTGCAGTCTGTGAACAGCACTGACTCATGGGGAAATATTGGGGTTTGGCTGTTACCTGGGTGGGCCTGAACGTGGTGCTGACTCACAGGGAAGGATTGCTTCTTGGTAACTTCTTGTTCTCTTCTCCCACAGTCTCTATTTTTAAAAATTATTATTAATTGAATTTTATTGGTTTTACAGGTGGAATTCCATTTATAAACACAATTTTGTTTATAAATGTATAATAGCTATAGAACTACAGCTTATGTCTGCTTTTATTTTTATAAATAAAATATATATTATATACATTTCTATATAAAATCCTTACTTTACAGAGGGAGAAACCGAGGGGCAGAGAAGATAAATAACTTAAGAAAACCTATGCAGTAATGGAGCTAAGATTTGAACTGATGCTCTCGATTTGAACCTATGCCCTTAGGTTTAGCACTTAATCTCTGGTTCATAGGTAGCCTCAGAAAAACCAGCCAAACAAGGGCTAGAGATGGAGTGTCTTCATTCTTAGTCAATCACTGTTTTCCCACCATTTTTATTTATTATCTAATTGAGTCACAAGTTTGGCTTTATTTCCATAGTTGAAACAGAAAATTTTTCCTTGATCCATTGATGATTATCGTCATGGTAGCACAGGATAGACTATTACCTGTTTTTTTTTTTTTTATGTGTATGTTACTGGGGATCAAACTAATGAGATTTATCCTTAGACCTCTCAATTTTTTATTTTGATACAAAGTAGGAATGGCTTTTAAACTACTTAAGTCAACATTCTTTAAATCAAAAAGGAATGTGACTCTACTAAGGTAAAATAAATTACATCTTTGCCTCCCTCCCATAGTCATGGCCAGGAACATTAGAGTAGTGAGGTATAATTAGAATGTGTTGGTACCCAGGACCGATTATGTTATATAAATTCTGAGAATAATGATGGCTACATAAGTGCTGGATTATATATCATGGAATTCCATACACATTTTGATTTTGCCCATTTCAAATTTCATCTTTTATTCAGTCAATTTTTAAAGCTCCTGTAATGTTGTGTTACTAAATTGGAATTATTACTTCCATGAAGTTGCAGCTCTGTCCATAATTTGGAAGAGGACTAGAGTCAGAGAAATTTCACAGACTGACAAGAATGAGTATCTGCGTTGTGAAAGTCCAAGGTCTCCAAACCAGACTGTCCTGTTTCTGCTGGGCTTGGATGGCTAAGGCCGCTGCTTTCCAGAGTTATAACCTGCTTACTTGTCTTGGCCCTCTCTTTGTAACAACTAAGGCAAAGAAGACCTATGAGCAGAAATGCCGGGATAAAGATGAGGCGGAGCAAGCTGTCCACCGAAGTGCCAACGCGGTAAACACGAAGCAACAAGAAAAGGTACCTAGGAGGGCTGACAGTTTGAAAGATTGAGATTTTAAGTGTATCAGTCTAAAACTAACCAACAGGGCTGGGGATGTAGCTCAGCGGTACAGTACCTGCCTGGCAAGCACGAGGCCCTGAGTTTGCTTCCCAGTACCAAAAAACAAGAACCAAAAACAAACAAACAAGCACCTAATAGTCTTTAAAAGCCTTGTTATGGGCTGGGAATTTAGCTCAGTGGCACAAGCACCCGCCTGGCACATGCAAGGTCATGGGTTAGATCCCCAGGACCAAAACAAAAACAAACAAACAAACAAAAAAACCTTGTTACATTTTTGAGGTTGGAGAAAGCACTAGGAAGTATGGCCATGGGGAGAAAAGGGTAGTGTAGGAGGCCTGACTTATTTTTTCCATTTTTTTCAAAACACAGTTCTTTCATTTGTTGCCTCCATGGGCAGATTGGAAACTTAATTTCATAAAATCATGTCATAAGATTGTCAGCAACAAGCGGGCAGGAGTATGTGTTTAGTAAGACACGGCATTGTGTTTATCACCATTTTCTTATGAGAAGAAGCTGCAACTTCGACAAGACCTTGTCTCTTCATACTCATTGCTTTTACATGCGTTTCTCCGTGGAAGCCTGGCCTAGCATTCCTGATCTCTGTTCTTTTTTGTCTCTACAGCTTTTTGTGAAACTGGCAACTTCAAAGACTGCAGTAGAGGACTCAGGTGAGGGGGCTGTTCCTCTGGATGGGGAGGGGTGGTGGTGGGGTTTACATTATCCTGTGTGTCTCTGAGAAAGTAGTTTTACAATAAAGAACATATGTATTTATAGTAGAGTTAACAAGATATTAGAAGAAGGGAAGGAAGGAAGGGACAGAAGGGAGGAATAACAGGTGTGCAGGAATCCTAGGAAGTAGAAGGAAGCACAAGAGGTAGCAGGTTCTGACTGCTGCCTATGGAGGTCTTACTGCCTTGAGCATAAGGATTCGGTGAGATGGAGTTCTACAGGCTGCTTTGGAACTGATCTGTGTGTGTGTGTGTGTGTGTGTGTGTGTGTGTGTGTGTGTGTGTGTGTGTATCTATCTAAAGGACTGTTTCAGCCTTTGCAGCCCCCATTTACTGTGAAAGAAACAGCAGAGGTGCAAGGCCTTGTTATCCCTGAAATCCAAAACCCAATCCAGAAGTTGTGAAGCTTCCTAATTCCCAGAAACAAGCCTCTTGTGAAGGCTATTGCTTAGGAAGCTTCTAAATAAAAAAAACCAAAGTATACTGGTTTGTACAAATTCAAAGGTAAAACCTGAGCATGGTGGCACACACCTGTAATCCCAGCACTCAGGAGGCTGAGATAGAAGGATTGCTGCAAGTTTGAGGCCAGCCTGGGCTACACAGTGAGTTTAAGGCCAACTACATAGTGAGACCCTGTGCCCCAAAATACAATACAATAAAATAAAATAGTTTATAAATAAAAAATTATTTGCAGAAAAACAAATTATCTTGATGCTGCTTTAGCACTCAAGACAGTTTTCTTCGCATCCCTCATTGGAAAATTTTCCAGAAAATGAAAAGAGCTGGGAGTTACTGAGGCAGAAAACCTTGGCTGAGTTTCTTCTCAGCTTTCACTTCTTCCTTGAGGCACTTCTGGCTTAGAGCTTGGTTCATTGTTCCAAGGAAAGTGACAGCCACCTGTGGCTGTTTAAAGCCTTGTGAACTCACCGCATCTCTGGCGAGCCTGCCGTCTAGTCTCTGAATCAAGGTTCTTTCCTTGCATTGCAGACAAAGTGTATATGCAGCATGTCAACTCACTGGACAAGATCCGAGAAGAGTGGCAAAGCGAGCATGTGAAGGCCTGTGAGGTACCTGGAACCAGAGGCTGCTCACGAGGGGCAGGCGGTGTTCTGCCTGAGACCCTGGAAAGCCTACTTCTATAGAAGCACCCCAGGCCCTTATGTTATAGCACCTCAATTCCATTCTAGTCAGAAAGCATGAGTGAACCCTAGACATCAGTAATTTAAGGAAGAATGGAAGGAATTGGAGTTGTTTCTTTTAAACTCTAGCCTTCTCTCCTCTTCACATCCTGACCTCACTTTCCAACTCTGGGTGAAGCTTTAGGCTAATGTTTAGTTAGGTGCAGACATGCACTAGCAGATTCAGTTAATGGTTGGTTAGTACAGTAATTACCTTTGGGAGCCTGGTCTGTACTTGATAGATTCTGCCAGGAATGCATCTGGCTGGTGAGCAAGCTTTGGAGTATTTTTTACTCTTTTCGTAGTTTTCATTTTACCACTGCCCTCTTTCATTTTCAGCATATGACCTCATGCTTTTCTGGAGAAAATCTATAAGACAGAATCTGGAAACTTCATTGAGTTTCTACCACCTTCTCTGCACATTTTCTTACCATTGCTTCTCCAAGTTAGGTCCCAGGACTGGCAACATCACTTAGGAACTTGGTAGGCAGTTCTCAGACCAGCCTCAGACCTGAAAAATTAGAAACTCTGGAAGTAGGGTCCAGGGATCTCTGAATTCAAGTATGCAAACCACTGATTCATCATCCCCCTTCTCCTGCTAGAGTAGAAAATGCCTGTTCCCTTTCTTATTGAGATCATATCACAGCTGTGTATGATGGTGCATGTCCGATTTTAATCCCAGCTATTTGGGAAGGTGAGGGAAGAAGATTGCAAGTTTACAATTTAGTAAGACCCTGTAAGTACAATGAGCTGTGGATGTAGCTCAGTATTAGAGTGCTTGCCTACCGTGCATATGGTTCTGCTTTCAATCTCCAGTACCTTAAGAAAATATTGCATCCAGTTGACCTTTCCTAGCCCCCTTTTTTCTTGGGCACAGCTCCCTTTAGTATGAGCTGCTGTTATCTTGTACACAACAAACTCAGCTCATTCCTAGATTTAGCTTGAAAACTCACTAGCTGCCACTTTCCATCTGCTACCCTCTCTTTTCACAACCATACCTTTTTTTTTTGATACTGAATATAGAACCCAGGGTCTGAATGCATGTGCTTTACCATTGTCACTCCCCAAAACTCCAGTCATGCTTTTTAAAGAAGTCATCTCCAAGTCCTTGTTGGGCTGACTTGACATAGGTTTGCTTTCCTGCAGCTACTCTTTCCTCTTTATTTATTTATTTTAATATTTTTATTAGTACATGTTTACAATATATAATGTTTGCATTAGTTGTGGGGAATTGGTACATTAACATAACACACTTGAGTTCTTTTTTTACCCTCCCTCTCCACTCTGTTTTTTACTAGCATCGGATTCATTTATTTATAAGTCCTTATAAAGGCAATTATCATACATGTAACAGCCAGACTAATGCCAAAAAACATAAAAGACACAAGAAAATTGTACTAAAGGCATAATTTTAGATATGTCATCCATGCTGGATCACAGTAACTTTTTTCTCTCTCCTTTTTCCCATTGTCTGGTTTTATATTTTGTACTTTATTTAAAGGTTGAATTTCTCCTACAACAGAAACAATGCAGTATTCAAGGTTGTGTGACTAATTTATTTCACTTAACATTATGATCTCAAGGTGCATCCATTTTCCTACAGATAACTCAAATTTATACTTCTTTATGGCAGAGTAGTCCTCTATTGTGTATGAATACTAACTTTTCTTTATCTATTCAGCTGTTGATGGACATATAGGCTGTTTCCAAGATTTAGCAGAATTGTGCTATTATAAGCATGGGCATGCATACACCATCATGGTATGATGTTTAACTCTTTTGGGAAGATACCTAGAAGGGGAGTAGCTGAATAAAATGAAATTTCTAGTTTTAGTGTTTTTTTTTTCTAGTTTTAGTTTTTTTGAGGAATCTCCATACTGATTCCCATAATGATTTTACCAGTTTTACTACAACCAACAATGAAGGGGATTCCTTTTCCCCCAAAGTCTCTCCAGCATTTGTTATTGTTTAATTTCTTGATGATATCCATTCGTTCTAGAGTAAGATAGGATCTCAGTGTTGTTCTATTTTTAAATGATTGTGTTTTTTAAATTTGCATTTTTTGAATGGCCAGCAATGTTGAACATTTTTTCATGTATTTATTTGTACTTCTTCATTTGAGAAGTGTCTGTTCATTTCAGATGCCCTTTGTGATTGGATCTTTAAATTTGGTAGAGGGGACCTAATTTTTTGAGTTTATGTAAGATGCTAGTCCTTTTGAGGAGTAGCTGACAAAAAATTTTTTCCCACTCTGTGGGTTATCTCTTCATTCTGGTGATGGCTTCCTTTACTATGTAGAAGCTTTTTTGGTTTTTGTTTTGGTGTCCTTTCATTTGTTGATCATTGATATTATTTCTTATGCAACTGGGGTTCAGAAAGTCTTTGCTTACACATATGTCTTCAAGAGCTTTACTTATTTTATCTTCCAAGATATTAAGTGTTTCTGTTTTAATATTTCAATATTTGATCCATTTTGATTTTTTTGTTTAGTGCACGGTGAGAAATATGGGTGTAGGTTCAATCTTTGGCATGTGGATAGCCAGTTTTCCTAGCACTATTTGTTAAAGATGCTATCTTTCCTCCAGTGAAAATATTTGACCCCTTTGTCAAAGATAAGGTAGCTGAGTGCCCAGAGTTATTTCTGCATCTTCTATTCTCTTCCATTGATCTACAAATGTTTTTTTCCCCCAATAACATGCTGTTTTTAATCACTATAGCTTTGTAGTATAACTTGAAGTCTGGAATTTTGATGTCCCCTACTTTGCCCCCTTGTTGCTAAGAATTGCTTTTGCTCTGCTAGGACTCTTCTGTTTTCATATAAACTTTAAAGATTTCTTTCTCTAGTTGTGTGAGGAATGCTACTAGTATTTTGATTGGAATTGCAGTAAATCTGCATAACAGTTTTGGAAGTATGGCCATTTTAACTGAATTGGTTTTGCTTGTCTAGGAATAGGGAATATCTTTCAATTTTCTGATAGCCTTTTCTATCTGCTATTTCAGGGTTCTACAGTTTTCATTGTAGAGGTCTTTCACTTCCTTGGTTAGTGTCTTAGTTACTACTCGATACCTGCAAGTTAAAGAAGAAAAGGTTTATTTAGGCTTACAGTTTGTAGAGGTTTCAGTCCCTTGTTGGTTGGCTCCAAAGCAGGCATGACTGAGGAGAAACAGTCCATGGCAAAGCAGGCAGGAGGTAGCAAACTGCAATCCTCCCTTTCCCTTTTATCCCATCCAGACAAGTCACTCACCGCTAAGATGGATCTTACCATTATCCACATTCAGAGCTATGCTAAATCAATCAGTGGCTAATTTAGACATCACTCCCTCAAACCATATTCACACAATTTAATCCACTTTTACACACCCTAAATCCAGCCACCTCTGCAAAGCACCCTCTATGAGCTCTGAGGTTGTGAGGGAACATCTATATATAGGCCATAACAGGTTAACTCCTTTTTTTAAAAAAATTTTTATTTAAAGAGAAAAAAACAAAACAAAACAGAATAAAGGGTAACAACAATACAGAATTCCAAGGAAAAAAGGAAAAGAACAACAACAAAAAATCCTAAGAAATTATTACTTGACAAATTACATACTGACTTCTTGGAAATAGTTGTTCAAATTACAAAGTTAAAACATGTAAACTAGACATTCAAGCAGTGACACTGTTAACAGTTCTGCTCCACAATCTGACCAAAACAGCAATATGGTCATCCATCTTACCCACTCAAATATACATGCAATTATATCAAAAAGGTAAAATTAAACACAACAAAACAGAACAAAGCGGATCACAAGAAAGCACTGTAAGAGACATAAATTTCAAAACTAGACAGTCGGAGATACTCACCCTTTATCACACTAACTCTTGTTTTCTTCCAAATAGTTGTCCATATTGTCACATATAGGGAATTCACATGAAACAACCTAGTATGGAATTGATCTGAGCAGGACGAGGAGAGCATTTCAGGTCTTCAAGACCAGACATTAGGGAAGCCAAGAATCGCTGTCATAGTATCTCTCATTCTCCTCAATACAGCTGTCCATACCTTCATACGTGTTGAACTTAAACAAGACAAAGCAAGCTAAAATCACTTTTAACAAAAAGTGATAGTTTTGCTGGATTTCACATCATGGCATTATGGAATCAGCACTGGGTATTGTAGTGTCTCTTTTTCTTCAAAGTAGTTGTTCATTTCAACATGTGTTATATGGTTGGTTCTCGTAAACTGTTTATAAGCTCTATGCATGCATGAGTCTCTACATGTATATCTATCCTTTCTGTATTAGAGGGAAAAACAAAACAAAGCAAGACAAAACAAAAAAATTCTTAGAAAAGCATGAGTCAAAAAAGTCACATAAAACTGCAATACAAGGTAATCTACAATGGTTACCATGATGTCTCAGCAGTATATAACAACATTAATAAAAACGAAGCATTGGAGACATTATAAGACTTCAAAAGCAAGTAATAATCAAACCAGGGTGGGTATCTTAGTGAATCTTGTCATCTTCAGTGTAGTTGCCTATACTCTTAGACTTGATGCTATCAATCATAACAGATTTAAATAAAATCAGTCAATACAAAGTAGCAATCTAA
>PVJX010018594.1:0-36232 GCA_004027295.1 Dolichotis patagonum
TCCGAGTCAACTGCACAGTGCAGGTCCCGAGGTGCCAGGGTCTCTCTCCCTCGGGCTGCCAAAAGTCTTCCACACTCTCAGCCACCCCCCAGAGAGGGAAGGAGCTCCCCATTCTCCCGGCACCCCGAGCCAACCACATGGTGCAGGTCCCAAGGCGCCAGGGTCTCTCCACTGCAGACCCCCCCAAAGTCCACCATACTCACCTGCTATTTCTTTCTGATGAATTGACCATTCCATTTCCAAAGTTCTGAAATGGCCAACAGACCACAGAAAGAATTCTCTTTAGGCTCCTGTTTGAAACCAGCAGCTACAGAGATCTGCTGGCCTTGCTTCAGGGCCACTGTTCATCTTTTTCTGAAAGCTTGAGGTTCAACATTCAAAGGTTTATCTGAGCTCACTGTTAGTGGGTATTCACCACTCTAAGTTTCCCTCATAGGACTACTTTCATTGTGCCCCATCAGTTACAGTATGTTGTATTAGCATTATCATTTTTTTAACTTTTTTTAAAATTTTATTTAAAGAGAAAAAAAAAGCAATACAGAAAAAAGGGTAGAAACAATACAAAACCTCAAAAAAAAAAACCAAAAAACATAAATCACTAGTTGACAAACCACATACGGTCCTCCCAGAAATAGCTGTTCATGTTACAAAATTAAGGCACACAAAGTGAACACACAATGACGCTGCAAACAGTTACAAAAAAACAGGATGGAATAAAGCCAATTGAGACAGTATAGTGAAATTGGCATAGGACATCACAGCAGGTCACCAGGAGGACAGTAATAGGCAACATTGTATATCTCCTTGTCTTCACAATAGTTGTTCTCCTACTAGGTACAGCAAAATTAAAGAAATACACAACATTATAGAACACATCAACACAGAATATTGAATAGACCAACACTATTAATCAGGACAAAGCAAAACGGCGATGAAAATATCTGCCTTCAGAGACAGTAGAAGGAAACTCCCGTGACTTGCTGTAACAAATGTGGTCACCTCCTAAGAGATACCCAGATCCCTGGATACCAATTGTTAATGGGGGGGGGGTATGTTTGATTCTAAGGCCGGGCCCGGGTAGACAGCAGGCTGGTTACTGGTTGGCTCGGCGCCCTAAGTTCCAACATGGTACGGATCTCAGGAAACGCTCTTGCTTCTTGTGTCCCCGCCCTGGGGTGGCCACGGATTGCAGGACCACAGTCACATACCAGGGCGGCAGGCTGCTTACTGGTTGCCTCAGCACCCTAAGTTCCAACATGGCGCGGATCTCAGGAGACGCTCTTGCTTCTTGTTTCCCCACCCTGGGGTGGCTGTGGCTTGGCAGACCACAGAAACTTACCCGGGCAGCAGGCTGTTTACTGCTTGGCTCGGCAAGCTAAGTCCCAACATGGCGTGGATCTCATGAAACGAACTTGCTTCTTGTTTCCCCACCCTAGGGTGGCCGCGTCTTGCCAGACCGCTGTCACTTACCAGGGCAGCAGGTCGCTTACTGATTGGCTCTGGGCCCTAAGTTCCAACATGGCGCGTATCTCAGGAAACGCTCTTGCTTCTTCTTTCTAGGCCCTGGGGTGGGCGCGGCTTGCCAGACCACAGTCACTTATCAGGGCGGCAGCCTGCTTACTGTTTGGCTCGGTTCCCTAAGTTCCAACATGTCAGGGACCTCAGGAGATGCTCTTACTTCTTGTTTCCTTGGCATGAGGAGGCCACGGCCTGCCAGACCACAGCCAGTTACCTGGGAGGCACGCTGCTTACTGGTTGGCTTGGTGCCCTAAGTTCCAACATGGCGCGGATCCCAGGAAACGAACTTGCTTCTTGTTTTCCCACCCTGGGATGGTGGCGGCTTGCCAGAACACAGTCACTTACCAGGGCGGCAGGCTGCTTACTGGATGGCATGGTGCACTAAGTTCCAACATGGCGCGTATCTCAGGAAACGCTCTTGCATCTTCTTTCCCAGCACTGGGGTGGCCACGGCTTGCCAGACCACAGTCACTTCCCAGGGCAACAGGCTGCTTACTGGTTGACTCAGTGCCCTAAGTTCCAACATACTGCGGATATCAGGAAATGCTCTTGCTTCTTGTTTCTGCACCCTGGGATGGCCGCGGCTTGCCAGACCACACTTACTTAACCAGGGCAGCAGCGTGCTTACCAGTTGGCTAGGCGCCCTAAGTTCCAACACAGCGCGTATCTCAGGAGACGTTCTTGCTTCTTGTTTCCCCGCCCTGAGGAGGACACGGCTTGCCAGACCACAGTCACTTACAAGGGCGGAAGGCTGCTATCTGGTTGGCTCAGCGCCCTAACTTCCAACATGGCTTGGATCTCAGGAGAGGCTCTTGCTTCTTGTTTTCCCGCCCTGGGGTGGCTGCAAATTGCCAGACTGCAGTCACTTACCAGGTCAGCAGGCTGCTTACTGGTTGCCTCGTCGCCCTAAATTCCAACATGGCGTGGAACTCAGGAGATGCTCTTGCTTCTTGTTTCCCCACCCTGGGGTGGCCGCGACTTGCCAGACCACTGTCATTTACCAGGGTGGCAGGCTGCTTATAGTTTGCCTCGGAGCCCTAAGTTCCAACATGACGCAGATCTCAGGAAATTCTCTTGTTTCTTGTTTCCACGCCCTGGATTGGCCACAGCTTACCAGACCACAGTCACTACCAGAGCAGAAGGCTGCTTACTGGTTGCCTCAGCGCCCTAAGTTCCAACATGGCGCAGTTCTCAGGAAACGCTCTTGCTGCTTGTTTCCCCACCCTGGGGTGTCTGCGGCTTGCCAGACCACTATCACTTACCTGGGCAGCAGGCTGCTTGCGGGTTGGCTCCATGTCCTAAGTTCCAACATGGCGGGGATCTCAGGAAACGCTCTTGCTTCTTGCTTCCCTGCCCTGGGGTGGCCGTGGCTTGCCAGACCACAGTCACTTACCAGGGCGGCAGGCTGCTTACTGGTTGGCTTGGTGCCCTAAGTTACAACATGGCACAGATCTCAGGAGACAATCTTGCTTCTTGTTTCCCCGCCCTGAGGAGGCCACGGCTCACAAGACCATAGTCACTTACCAGGCCGGCAGGCTGCTTACCGGTTGGCTCGGCCCCCTAAGTTCCAACACAGCGCGCATCTCAGGAGAGGCTCTTGCTTCTTGTTTCCCGGCCCTGGCGTGGCTGCGGCTTGCCAGACCACAGTCACTTAGCAGGGCGGCAGCTGCTTATGGTTGGCTCGGCGCCCTAAGTTCCAACATGGTGCTCATCTCAGGAGATGCTGTTGCTTCTTGTTTCCCCGCCCGGGCTTGGCTGCGCCTTGCCATACCACAGACTCAGGGCGGCAGGCTGCTTACTGGTTGTGTTGGCGCCCTAAGTTCCAACATGGGGCGGATCTCAGGAGACGCTCTTGCTTCATGTTTCTCCACCCTGGGGTGGCTGCGGCTTGCCAGACAACAGTCACTTACCAGGGCAGCAGGCTGCTTACTGGTTGGCTCAGAGCCTTAAGTTCCAACATGGCACGAATCTCAGTAAACGCTCTTGCTTCTTGTTTCCCCACCCTGGGGTGGCCGCGGCTTGCCAGACCACAGGTACTTACCAGGGTGGCAAGCTGCTTACTGGTTGGCTTGGCGCCCTCAGTTCCAAATGGCGCGGATCTCAGGAGACGCTCTGGCTTCTTGTTTCCCTGCCCTGGGGTGGCCGCCGCTTGCTAGACCACAGTCACCTACCAGGGCGGCAGGCTGCTTACTGGTTGGCTCGGCACCTTAAGTTCCAACATGGTGCGGATCTCAGGAAATGCTCTTGCTTCTTGTTTTCCCGCCCTGGGGTGGCCGCGTCTTGCTAGACCACTGTCACTTACCAGGGCAGCAGGCTGCTTATTGGATGCCTCGGCGCCCTAAGTTCCAACATGGCGCAGACCTCAGGAAACGCTCTTGCTTCTTGTTTCCCCACCCTGAGTTGGCCACGGCTTGCCAGACCACAGTCACCTACCAGGGCAGCACGCTGCTTACTGGTTGGCTCAGCACCTTAAGTTCCAACATGGCGTGGATCTTAGGAGACGCTCTTGCTTCTTGTTTTCCCGCCCTGGGGTGGCCGCGTCTTACCAGACCACTGTCACTTACCAGGGCGGCAGGCTGCTTATTGGTTGCCTTGGCGCCCTAAGTTCCAACATGGCACGGATCTCAGGAAACACTCTTGCTTCTTGTTTCCCCGCCCTGGGTTGGCAGGGCTTGCCAGACCACAGTCACTACCAGGGCGGAAGGCTTCTTACTGTTTGCCTCGGCACCCTAAGTTCCAACATGGCGCGGATCTCAGGAAACGCTCTTTCTTCTTGCTTCCTTCCCGCCCTGGGGTGGTCGCGGCTTGCCAGACCACAGTCACCTACCAGGGCAGCACGCTGCTTACTGGTTGGCTCTGCGCCTTAAGTTGCAACATGGCGCAGATCTCAGGTGACGCTCTTGCTTCTTGTTTCCATGCTCCACGGTGGCTGCGGCTTGCCAGAACACACTCACTTACCAGGGCAGCAGGCTGCTTACTGGTTGGCTCGGCGCCCTCAGTTCCAACATGGTGTGGATCTCAGGAGATGCTCTTGCTTCTTGTTTCCCCGCCCTGAGGAGGCCACGGTTTGCAAGACCACAGTGACTTTCCTGGGCGGCAGGCTGCTTACTGGTTGACTCTGCGCCCTAAGTTCCAACATGCCACAGATCTCAGGAAAAGCTCTTGCTTCTTGCTTCCCCACCCTGGGGTGGCCGATGCTTGCCAGGCCCTAGTCACTTACCAGGGCGGTAGGCTGCTTACTGGTTGCCTCGGCGCCCTACTTTCCAACATGGCGTGTATCTCAGGAAATGCTCTTGCTTCTTGTTTTACCGCCCTGGGGTGGCCGCTGCTTGCCAGACCACAGTCACTTACCAGGGCGACAGGCTGCTTACTGGTTGACTCGGCGCCCTAAGTTCCAACATGCCGCGGATCTCAGGAAATGCTCTTGCTTCTTGCTTCCCCGCCCTGGGGTGGCCTCCGCTTGCCAGAACACAGTCACTTACCAGGGCGGCAGTCTGCTTACTGGTTGGCTCGGTGCCCTACTTTCCAACATGTTGCGGATCTCAGGAGAGGCTCTTGCTTCTTGTTTTCCCGCCCTGGGGTGGCCGCAGCTTGCCAGACCACAGTCACTTACCAGGGCGGCAGGCTGCTTACTGGTTGGCTCAGCGCCCTACGTTCCAACAAGGCGCTGATCTCATGAGATGCTCTTGCTTCTTGTTTCCCCACCCTGGGGTGGCCGTGGCTTGCCAGACCACAGTCACTTCCCAGGGCGGCAGGCTGCTTACTGGTTGGCTCGGCGCCCTAAGTTCCAACATGGCGCAGATCTCAGGAGATGCTCTTGCTTCTTGTTTCCCTGCCCTGGGGTGCTCACAGCTTTCCAGACCACTGTCACTTTCCAGGGTGGCAGGCTGCTTACTGCAGCATTATCATTAATCATTAATAGTGGAAACTTCTTTAATTTCATCTGTAACTCATTGGTTGTTCAAGCAGGTGTTATTTAATTTTCATGTGTTTATGTAGTTTTCAATGTTTCTTTTACCATTGATTTCACTTACATTGCATTTTGGTCTCATAATATGCATGAGATAATTTCAACTCCTTTCCAGTTACTTAAGCATATTCTATGAGCTAGTATGTGGTTTATTTTGGAGAACATCCCATGCACAGGTGAAAAGAATGTATATTCTGATCCTCTGGGTTGAAATAATGTAGACATTTACTAAGTCTACTTGTTCATAGATTTGGTTCAATTCTGATATTTCTTTATTAATTTTTTGGCTATTAATTTTTTGGCTACTTGTGACAGCGGTGTGTTGAGATCCACCATTACAATTGTGTTAGCGCTTATTTGATTTTTCTTGTCTGCTAATATTTGTTTTTTTTAAATTTTTTTTATTTTATTTTAAAAGGGAGTAAAATTAAACACAACAAAACAGAACAGAATGGGACATAAGAAAGCATAAATTTCAAAGCCAGACAACCAGAGATCTTCACTGTCTGTCATATTGTCTCTTGTTTTCTTTCAAATCATTGTCTTTATTCTTGCATATGGAGAGCTCATACTAAAAACATAGCCAATCTTTTCACAAGATGGTAGTTCACTGGCTCCCACTTGCTAGGCAGGGAGGACATGGGATGGGGGACAGGATGACATGAGAGGTCTGATTCTCCGCCCACATGCAGGCAGGATCAGTCGCCCCCCCCCCCCAGAGATGGGAAGACTTCCTTGTTCTCCTGGCACCCCAAGTGAACTGCACTGTGCAGGTCCTGATGCACCTGGGTCTCTCTCCTTTGGGCCGCCGAAAGTCTGCCACACTCTCAGCCACCCCCCAGAGAGGGGAGGAGCTCCTTGTTCTCCCAGTGCCCCGAGTCAACCGCACTGTGCAGGTCTTGATGCGCCAGGGTCTCTCTCCTTCAGGCTGCCGAAAGTCTGCCACACTCTCAGCTGCCCCCAGGGAGGGGGGGATTTCCTTGTTCTCCCGGCACCCTGAGTCAACCACACTGTGCAGGTCCCCACGCGCCAGGGTCTCTCTCCTTCGGGCTGCCAAAGTCTGCCACACTCTCAGCCGGCCCCCAGAGAGGGGAGGAGCTCCTTGTTCTCCTGGCACCCTGAGTCAACTGCACAGTGCAGGTCCCGAGGCACCAGGGTCTCTCCCCTGTAGGCTCCCTAAAGTCCACCATACTCACCTGCTATTTCTTTCTGATGAATTGACCATTCCTTTTCCAAAGTTCTGAAATGGCCAACAGACCACAGAAAGAATTCTCTTTAGGCTCCTGTTTGAAACCAGCAGCTACAGTGATCTGCTGGCCTTGCTTCAGGGCCAATGCTAATATTTGTTATAAAGTTGAATATACCAGTATTTGGTACATATGTAAATATGACTTATCTCTTCTTCTTGATGTTTTCCCTTAGCAAGTATGTAGTGAGCTTCTTTGTCTTTTTGAACCGTGCTGGTTTGACCTTCACTTTATCTCCAAACAGAATAGCTACCCTGCTGTTTTCCAGGTCTCTGTTGCATGGAATATTGTTTTTTCCACCCTTTGACTTTTCCATCTGTGAATTTCTTTTTTGGTTAACAGTGTTTCTTGTAAGCAGTGAGTTACTGGATCTTGTTTCTTGATCCATTCAACCAGTCTGTTTCTTTTGATTGGTGAATTGAGACTATTTACATTGATAATTGTAACCAATATGTATTGGCTTATCCTTGTCATACTATTTTACTGTCATTGGTTCCCTGTCGTTTCCCTCTGTTTGATTGCTTGCCTTGCCTGGTGGATTAATATTATTGGTGTCTTTGGAACTGTGGCCTTTGTTATCTCTAAAATCTCCTCACAACATTTTTAGAGCTGTTTTGGTATTCATGAATTTCTTCAGTTTTTCTTTGTCTTGGAAGTATCTTATTTCTTAATTCTGAAAGATTTGCAGAGTATATCAGTCTGGATAGGAGATTTTTTTCTTTCAGGGCTTGAAATACTTTGCCAAGCTCTCCTTGACTTAAGTGTTTATGTTGAGAAGTATGCTATGATTGTGATGGGCTTTCTTTTATAGGTGATTTATTTCTCTTCTCTAATAGTTTTTAATAATTGCTTTTAGGCTGAATTTCTGAAATGTTGATTATTATATGTCTGGGTATAGATTTATTTTGGTGATGGCTAATTATAGTTCTGTATCTGTTATCTGCATGTCAAATTCTTTTTCCATGTTTGGGAAGTCTTTTGTTATTCCTTCTGTGAACAGGTTTTTTTCATGTCATTTGTACTGTCTCCTGCTTTTTCATTGACTCAAATCAATCTTATGTTGTTCTTCTTTGCATCATCTTGCAGCGGTCAGATTGGTTTTTCATGGTCCCTTACTATTTTTAAGAGGTCATTCTTTCCATGATTGCTACCCACTCTTGTCTTCTAGGTCTGATATTCTGTCTCCACTTTTGTTCATTCAGTTTTGTTAACTTCCTATGGAAATTTTAATATCCTGGATATCTGTCTGGATCTGCTTCATGGATTCTGTTACTTTCCTACATTTGTCATTCATGGGTCATCATCTTTGGTTAACTACGTCTACTCCATGTTCACTAAGTAAGTCCTGTATTGTGGTTGTCATCTCTTCTTTTACCTGAGAGATTATTTCTGATCTGATTTTCTCTATAGCCTCATTGATCTGTTTTTTAAATTGTGCTGGTATCATTTCAGAAAATTCAGATAAGCGGCTTCTGATTTCCTCCATTTCATTGTCCCCTGGATTTGTTGTGGGCAGGCTGGAGGTTTGGGGTGCAGTTTGGTTTTCATTTTCTATTTATTTATTTTAATTTGTTTCCTGTGTTTATGCTTGTAAATTTCTTTTCTTTCTTTTTAAAACAGGGGCAGGTTCTACATAGACCAGACCCAGGCTACCAGCGGGGTAGCCTGCAACTCTGGATGATCCTCCTACCCACCTGATTCATAAGTTTCTTACATTAGGTAGCTTTATCACTGGTAGCAAGGTTTCCCTAGGAAATATCTTTTCCTCAGAGATGTTCTCTAGGTGTAGCTGGCTCTTAGTCTTTGTGTCTGTCTCAATATTCTACCTTCCCAATTTATTAGGGACAAGAAGTTGTTATCTATTTGTCCCAGCACCCAGTCCTTTGGTACTGGACTATGATGATAATTATGACTCCAGTCACTGTGCTGTCATACAAGAGTGAACAACTGTTTACATCAGGTATGGTATCCCAGTTATACTACAACTGGCAATAACAGTAGAATCAAGCACAGTATAGAAACTGACAAATGGTGGTAACTCTTAATTTGATACTTTTATCTGTAGTAGCAAGTTACAAAGTAGCTTGTAACTCTTAATTTGATACTTTTATCTGTAGTAGCAAGTTACAAAGCAAAATCCAATATAAACCAGAAATTTTTGCAGTGTTTCCCTTGGTAGTGATTTTACCCTCTGTGTGTATTTGTGAGGGGAGGGTGACTTTAAGAGGGAAAAGGGCAAAACAGAGCAACAACTGAAGAGAAATATAGTAGCATCAAGGCTGAAGTACAAAGTGTGAGCACCCAAGCTCCAGGAAACTGGGGAAGAAATGACAGAAAGGATAAAAGAGAAAGCAAAAGAAGAGCAAAGTGAACCAGAAAGACTGGGTACAATGTTCATTGAGATGTATACATCAAAGAATCTAGCGAGACAAATGAAGTAAGAGAAAAACAGGATAGCTACAACAAAGTAAACAGTGAGGGTCAAAAACTAACAACTCCTCCTAAAAATACACATCAGAATATGAAAACAAAACAAACTAATAGCAAAGAGAGAGAGAAGAAGAGAGTTTCCCCTTTGCTCAGAGTTCCATAGCAGTGTCCAAGTCAAAGCCCAGATCTGTGCTGGGCAACCCCGCCAAGTCTGCAGGAGTTTCGTGCTGGGTGCAAGGCTGATCTTCGCCTCTGGATGCAGAGGCTGGGCCCAAGTCTTCAGCCAGCAGCTTTTCTGAACCTCTCCTCCCGCCAGATCTCCTTACCCTGATTGTCTCTGCAGCACTCGCCCAGTTTCTGCAGTGTTGTCAGATGGAGACAGCTTGAAGCTGCTCCAGTCTCCTCGCAGTTGGCCCCTCCTGGACCTCACGCAGCCTCCTCTGTTCCACATTGCCGGCTCCTTTCATGCACTAGTCGCAGGGCAGCAGTGTGTGTGTGTGTGTGTGTCTGTGTGTGTGTGCGCAGGCTTCCTACTCCTCGTCCCTCTGTGCCTAAGGTTACCTACACTGCTGCTCACAGTGCAGGAAGAGTACTGACTTTCCATTCCAAGGGAGCTTGAAATCCATGTCTGCAATCCATGCCCCCCTCACATGCTGGTTGGTCAGGGTGAAGGAGGGGCAGTGCTGTTCCACTCACTACCCTCACAGCTGCCCCTGTGGTCCCTAACCTTGCTGTCACAAGAGGTTCCAGTTAGCCTCTATGGCACATGCGGACAAACACACAAAATTGTGGCCCATCGGGGAGGGAGCAGCTTCCTGGTCACTTGCACCTGTGAGTTCCCCACCCAACCTACTGCCTGGCTGTGGTGCCCTCACTTTGGAGGAAGGCAGAAGAGGCAGGGGTCTTACACTCCAAATCTATCCTGTGTGGCTAGAATGAGCTCCACTCTTTTAGTTCCTAAGATTTTTGGAAGCTTCCCCAAGGGAGACCCATAGGCAGCCCTGTGGTCTGGAAAATACCTTTAGAAAGTCCTGTGCCTATGTATTATTTGATGCACATGCCTCTTATTTCAGACTGATTTTGGCTTGGGGTATATATCCCTTGCTTTCTCCCAGTTACCTGTGTTTTTAGTAGATTTTTCTCAGTAGTTCCAATGAGGTTTCCTCTCTAGCCAGCCATATTGAATGAAATTCTTCAACCAGTCTATTGTTGTATTGAATAAGTTTGATATAATGTCCTTTTTTTTTTTTTTTTTTTTTTTTTGCGGTACTGGGGATCGAATTCACGACCTTGCACTGGACAGGCAGGCGCTTATGCCACTGAGCTAAATCCCCAGCCCATAATGTCCATTTTTATATTTCCTGTTATAATTATTTTATAACATTAACGAAAATACAATATTTGGTCAACCTATGTTTAAATAATTGGACCAGTAAGTAGTCAACACCTTCCTCTGTGCAGAAGCACTGTCCCTCCTCCTGCAGGTGACAAAGCCTACTCAAAGTAGGGGTACTAACCCACAATACCCAATCCCTCACACTAAGCCCAGTGTCCAAGCAATCAAGTGCTGACCTTCATGGGAGTGGAGACAGGAACCCTTACCCCATGAAATAGGATAGCAGCCTCAGATTTGGTGGTGGCCCAGCTCTGGGCCGCCCTACTCCTCAAAGTGGCTTTGCACCACTTCTTCCTGCAATACCTACAATAAAGTTACTTTTGTTTTGCATTGGTCTATCCCCACTTCCCTTTTCTAAGTTGAAGAAACAAGCCCAGTAAGAATGAGTCTGGGGACCCCCTAAGCCCAAGAGGCAACATAACTTAATCTGTATAAGTAAACAGTAAAAGCAAACATACAGGAAAAAGTAAGCAAAGTTTAATTGACAGCTGGAAAGTTATTCTCTTCAGAGGACTTTATAGAATGAGCTGAAGACTAACCACCCAATGAAAGGGTCCTAGTGACGTAAAGTAAAAAATTCATTAGCCATGAAAAAACAAAAGATTGATTTTTTAAAGTAAAGAAATATATATTAAGACTAGTTGAAATTATTTTTTAATTGAGAAGGTTGACTAGAGTCTTGTACATCTTAATAAAGTATTTCCAAAAATATGCCTAGAAATATTTTTGGCAAGATATTCTATCAATTTTAAAATGTGATATTTTAATATAACGATTCTAAGAAAATCACCCAGAATTGTTTACAGTGGCCTAAAATCTGATAGCCAAAGAAACCAACAGTGCTTGGTTGTTTGGACAGATCATCATTGTGCCAGGAAACAGAATACCATACAGCTATTTAAAAAGTGATAGAGTAAGCTGGGATGTAATATAGTAATAGAGTAAGCTCGGTGGTAAAGTGCTTACCTAGTACGCATGAGGCATACTAGTCTGCAGCCCTGCAAACAAAGTAAAAAGTAATAGAATAATACTAGGAAATAACACCAGAAATAATGTTTTACCAGCATTTTGGGCATCCTTGTGTCCAACCATATTGACACATAAAAATAACCATCACACTGATAAAATAGAGGAAAAACGTTACAGATTCCATATGAAGCACTTGACATAAAGAGATTGGTAAACTGAAGCTATTTTAAAGCATGAAATTTATTAAAATGAAGTAGCTGTTTTCTCTTTAATGAAAAGTAGCTCACCAAGTCATAAGACAAAAAAAAGTTATAGCAAATAGTTACTGAGTAACATCATTTTACAGGTTTCCCTTCTTATATATTACACTATGCATGAGAATTGTTAGGGCCCAGGATTTGAAATTACCATCTAATGTTTCTCAAAGACTTGAATTCCAGCTCATCTACAGGGGTATTTCTAGGGTGTGGTTTCATATAACATCTGTCACTTATGACACCTATGAGTGAGTAACCAGTGTTACTTTAATCTGCTGAATTTGCTACATTGCAGTCATAGGATGACAGAAGAATTGATTTTTATGTAAATTATCAACTTAAACCAAAAAGATGAAGCTTGACTTAAAGATATCAACAGGAGATTAGGAGAGGTCAGAGCTGGGTAAATGTCCCTACATTCCAAGAACAGCTGACCACCCTTAAAACTCAAGTTTTCTATATACTACAAATATTTCTTAACAAATTAATAATAATTTATTAATTATTAACTTAATAAACAATTAGCTTAATAAACAAGTTATTTTCTAAAGGTAAGAGTGCAATTTCATTACTCATGTGTGTTTTGTGGGTTGTAATCCAACTTCTAAGGCAGAACTGATATGAAAATAATTACGTTTACAGATCAAGGAAGATCTTGCATTAAAATTATAAGGTAGCAATAATAACAATCATAATGATCACAAAAACAAGCAGTCATGCACCAGGTACAACATGCAACATAAAATCAGCTACCACCTTGGCAGAGTTATCAAAACTTCACAGACAAAACAAATTTTTTAAAAAGGACAAAAAATTATAAGAAGAAACTAAATATCAAGCAAAGAAAGTATCTGAAAATAGATATATGTGGTTAAAATAAGCATATTGGGTGGGGAATTTGGGGGGGTGTTTTTTTTTTTAGTATCACAAAAACATACCTTATCTTCCTCACTCATGAATTCCTACCGTTGCATCAAAACTGATATAATGTGTTCTCCCATCCAAAATTGGAGTCTGTACATACCGTACTGTTAGCTGGAGACACTGTAGAAGGAATTGAGAGAATGTCAAACAGAATGGGTACATCTTCTGAGCTCTAAAGTAAGTGGGGTTTCCCCTGCATCTGCACTTGAGACATTATGGTTGTACATATTGCATCACAGTATGATGTGTATTCTTTCAGATAGGCACTTTGACCACTTTATAGCTTCTGACCTCAGCTGACGACAGAAAAACACACAATGTCTGTAAATAATAATTGAAATGATAATCTGTGTTCATATCATACAAAAATTCAGGATATTTATACTTATTTCTCTACTATGAACTATAAACTGTGTTCCTTTTACAGATTAGAAAATACAAAATTTATAAGCATATTTTAAAATATATAAATGAAACTTTACACAGTTTTATTTGACATAAAATAAGCAAAGTTTATTAAATATGACTTAAATGTTACAACCTATAGCCATATATTGCTTAACTGATAAATAAAAATTTAACTAATGTATCTGGTTTGTGTACCCTAGATGAAATACAGTCCTCAAAATTAGATACCTTTGGCTTAAAAACAGTTTTGTATTTGTGAGACAGTTTTGCAACTATGATGTTAATATCACTATGATTTCATCAATACATTATAAATACAATAAGACTTCAATTAAAAATAGAACAAGATTATGCCCCTCTCTTGCTCAAATGTGTAAGAGTAATGGATTTATGTCGTCTATTCAGTTTTCCAGATTTGATCTGCCATCACGTGGTCATTTTGTGAATAAAAATAACAAACGTTAATAATAGTTGACACTTGAACAGTGCCAGAGTTAAGGGTGATGACACTCTACACGATCGAAAACCTACATAGATTGTGGCTCACCCAGATGAATACAAGGCCTTCAGGAAGCCGAAAGGCAGAGGAAGCAGGAAGATGTGCCCTCCTCAGGAAGATGTGCCCTCTCAGGCCGCCCCGCAGACCCACGAGCTCCTGCAGGGGCCTGCCTCCTCATGGCGGTTCAGCTTTCCACTCGCCTTGGGTTTAATCCAGCTTGTAGTTGGTGCCTTCACAGCCCTGTCTCCACTCTAGCCATTGTTTTATCCAGGCAAACTGACAACCATAGATCGACCATCACAGCTCTGTTTGTGATCGGACAGTGACAGGTGGCAGCCAGGGTGGCTCTCGAAGGCCCCACAGAAGTGAGATTCCTAAAGATGGAGCTCAACACACAGTGACAAAGACTGCACCCTCACAGTGTCATACTTCCAGAGTTAGGGTTTCAGCTTACCCTCCAGGCATATTTGGGAGTGCAAGTCAACACCCAGTGCCCTGGCGTGAAGTCATCTCTGGTACTGCCCACATTGGGCCTCCAAACCTCGTGTCTCCTTACCTGCCAGGTAAACCATGCTTTACTCCACATTTCACTTCATTCCTTTCTTCTAGATCAGTCTGGGATTCTCCGCTTATGTGCATCACTAAGCAGCTCACTATTACAGTAGAACTTCCCAGCTTCATTCATACACAGGCAACTCTTGTCATTGAAGAAAACTAACAAGAATTTAACCTCTGAGAGGATTCTTATTCTTATCTTCCATGAGAAACCACCATAACATATCAGTCCAGGTGTCTTGTTACAATTTTAAATTCTTAGACACCACACTGACTGACTGAAACAGACTATTTGGAGACAGAGCGCAAGAATTGCTATTTTTCCAAGCCATTTAATAAGAAACAATTCCATACTAAAGTCTGAGAATCATTATCTGCAGCTATAGTCATTTTACCGCTATCTTCTCCCAATTCATCATCATAAAACATTACATTATCTCATGCAGGATTTCACTTTCCTTGGCTTCAGCAAGAACACCTTTACACAATCTGAAAGAAGGGAAAAAACAAAATGACAAAGAGTAAAAAGGTGGCAGTGGTGGTAGAGGTAGTTACCAAAAACAAATTATGGTAACAAATTAAAACAAATGCAAATTATGGAGCTGCTCTGCAAACAAGGCCAGACTGCAGCAAGAAGGAAGAGAAAACAGGGCCATGGACTTCAGAATAGGGACAAACAAGCGTCCTGCAGAGCAAGCCTTTTGCCCTCTGCAGGCAGAGAGAAAAACTGCAGCTCCTCACTAACTGCTCAACATAGCAAATTATGGCAGGCAGTTCTTCCGGTTCTGCTCACCCAGCAGTGAACAAATGAAGCATAGATGGAGGGACTCACGGAAGGAAAGAAGTACTAGAGGCAAGGAATGATGGTGGTTTGTCCAAGGATGTTTCCTTATGTAAACACTATCGGTCACTGTCAATATGGAGATCACTATATGATAAAGGAAGATACTTCCTACGTAAGCATCACAAACATCCCAACATCTTAAAGTTGGGAATGGGTGTGATGATAGGAAACAGAGGAAGGTGCCAGAAAGATTCTATGGAAAGGCAGATTGGTTAGATGCAAGTGATGTAGGTAGATAGCACACAGGAGGCACACAGGATGTTGGGGAAGAGAGCACCAGCAGAGATAAAACAAGTGCAAAGGCCTGGGGTCTGAGTGCTGTATAAATGGACAGAGGTAACTGGAGAAAACATAAAAGAGGAATGATCAAGAGAGATGATGTGCAATAAAATATTCAGAGATCAGTTATACAGGGTGTTAAAGCCAATATCAAACTTTTGAGCCTTAGGTTAAACACTATAGGAAGTTACCAGAAAATTTAAAGACAAGACAATTATCTTTTCTTTTTAATTAGCACACATTAATTGTTCCTATTAGTGAGATTCAGTGTGACATTTCCATGTATGCATTGCTATGTGGAAAATGGATAGAGGTAGTCAGGAAAGTAAGGAAGGTAAATATTCTGGTCAACAGATGATCACAGTTTGAGCAAGGGTGTGTTCTTATGTGAGAAGCTCTATAAAATTATAATAGCAATTACTGAATGAAAGTCATGTTAGAAGAGCAAGTTTGAGTAATGGAACTCAAGAGTTCACTCTGGGATGCATTATATTTGAAACCATTGTGAAAAATATAAATCGTTAGCAGGTTAGCACTATCAAGAATATGGAGCAAAGTTAGACATATGGATTTGAACTGTTTGCCTAAAAGTGATACTTAACGCCATGAAAACACGTGGTATTAACACAGGAATGTGCAGCTAAAGAAAAAAAGAAATCTAAGATAGAGTTTTGATCATTCCAATGCTAGAGGTCCATGGAAAAAGTCTTCTAACTAATCCCAAGGAACCCACATAAGTGAGTCATTCATCTGTAGTTACCCCACGGTGAGAGCTGAGAGGCCGCTGTGAGATGGATTCAAAACCCTCCAGCTGCATGCCTCATGCTGTTAACAGATACTGACAGCTCTATGACTGCTGTAGCCCAATAGGTCTAGCTCAATAAAGACTGACCAGCTATTGGCTGGCATCAGGCATTAAAAGGAAACCATGTACTTCACATGCATTGGAAGCCACTGGGCTTTGGAGAATGGTGGCTAAAGACAAGAAGGAAAGAACAACAACAAAAACAATATCTACAACCTTGGGGCCAGAAAGCTGCATCACATCAGCAAGAAACATGGAGAGCAGAAAATGTCAGATCCCAAATCGCTGCATTCAGGAGCTGTAACACTGACTCTTCCCATCACCCAGTTTGTGCTAAATAAGACCACAGGATTCTTTGCCTAGTCTGTGGTGGAGAAGCCCCAAGAAGATGCTAGGTTTGGGCTGGGAGGACAAAAGGGTATTTAAAGGAAATATAATCATAAGTGTACACAGAGCTGATGGAATGGGCCTCAAAGGTTAAAAATATAGTTGACGTAGTAACTTAGATACAACTGGAAGTAAACTTTCTCTTAGCCTTTTCTAACCTTTTTTACTGTATTTCCCATCCCTTTCATGGGCTGCAAAGAGGGCATGCTCCTAACTCACAAACGGTTTCCTAGTGATAGGGCTGGCATGCATGAGGTATGGGTAAAACCACATTAATAAAACCCTACGCTACAAGACCTGCCTTTATGGTTGAGGCAGGTCTTGGTATCAGAGCAAATGTGGGGGCATGCCCTCTAGGCTAATGAATCTCTTCAATAATCTTCTTTCTGATCAGTTTAACCTGTGGATCCTCTCTTACTTATGGTCTTGATATCTTTAAACAGCTTCGGCTTCTCGGTGATTCATTCTATTAAGACTGTTCCAAATCTTAATTGTCTTCAACACTGAGTTCACACCCAGAACTCCTAGGCAAGACAGCAACCCATTAAATAAATCCTTTTGGGACAGAAGATGAGAAAGGTGAGGCTCAAAGAAAATGACTCGCCTTCCACACATGTCTAACAAGTGATAGAGTAAGTACGATGGGTGCTAAGCTCCGTGGAACACCTAATTTGTTTCAGTTGTACCAGAGTCATCTGTTTAAGAAATCAACCCAGGTGGAATTGATTTCTATAACATATTAATTAATTATTAGTAATTTCAACCTAAGATATAAATCAGAACTACTTTTTAAAGCTACAGATGAGGGCCAGGGATATAGCTCAGTAACAGGGTTTGTGGTTAACATGATTGAGACCCTGGGTTCAATCTCCAGCACCACACAAAAAATTTCTTTTAAACCCCATCGACACTGTAACCATAATCCCACAACTCTGACTCAAAGTTCTGGAGAATTTTTAATGATGAAATTCCTGGGTTGAAATTTTAACTTTTACTTAGTATTAGACATGTCAGTTGATAAACCTAATTTCCTGTTAGGAAATGAAAACAAACCTAGGAATAAAAACAGATAACAGGTATTTGTTTAAGGAAAATGGGAGCAGAAAGGTATACTGTAGCAGTGTAAGTCATCTGAACACACAGAGAATAAGGAAGGCTCTTTCTGTAAGCAAATCATGAGTCCTGCACAGAGATGTAAAGGAGAATTTGTGGACTTCACTCAGCCTGACATTAGCCTAGATTCTGTCTGACTGTGATCAAAACATGGTTTAGGTAAACTCCTAATTGCTGTGCTCATGTCCTTATCTTTTCAGAGCAATGAAAGCCAGAGGGTTTCTGATTTATATTGGCACTCATTAACAATCCTTAATGGTGCCTCTCTTATCTTTACACTAAAGTTCTTCTAAGAACATGTGTAGAAAAAAGATGAAAATACAACACCATCTAAAATTAAGACTGACAGATGACTTAAAGCAAACATTCAGAGGAATCTTCACAAAGCTCAGGAGAGTGATTCAATTTTTTTTCTTAACCTGACCTCCAAGTATAAACCTGAATGCATTTAGTCACGATTGGAATAGACAAAGAAACTGAAAAAGATAGTCCAACATCTCATCTGTCAAAAACTACAGAGAGTAGACAACATGTGCTGTAAGGCAGTTATTTTGAAGTTAACAAGAGAAATTATGGTAACCACTATTGACCTCCCTTTATCTAGTTTTGAAGTCATGTACCATGTTCATTGTTTTGTTTTTATTTACTCTATTCTGTTTTATTTCATTTGGCTTTATTCTCTCCAAAAAAAAAAAGAAAGGAAAAAATTAGTAAGGAGTTAGCCAACATGAGACATATAAAATATTATGTCTTAATAAATTGAATATCACAGGATTTTTGTTTTGTTTTGTTTTTTTACAAAGACCACTTGGCTTAGTATTTTTTCACTGCCAGGACAAAATACCAACACCCACAAGTTAAAGAAGGAAAGGTTCATTTTGGCTCATGGTACCTAATTGGCAGGCTAATGTGGTGAAGAGGCCTGGCAAAGAAGAAACAGTCCATGGTGGGGCAGGCAGGGAGCAGCCAGCAGCAACATAGAGCCCTTTTATTTCATCCAGGTGAAAAGCCTACTGGTTGGCACCGTCCACACCCACCATGGGCCTTTCAATCACACACATCCAGGCTGATGCCAATCAGTAGACTAACTTATCACACCTTTAATCCATATTCACACACCTAGATCCAGCCACCTCCAAAATCCTCCACCTAAGAGCATAAAAGGCTTTGAGGAGACTTCCAGATGTAAGCCACGACACCACTTTATCTGCCTTCCATAAGTTTTTATATTTATTTTGACTGTTGTTCAGTGCTAAAAGCTGTAACCCATGTTTTTGAGAATGCATTTTTAAAATTTCCAAACAGATATATTTTTAATTCTGTTTTCTTTGTTGTTGATTTCTAATTCAGTTTTTTTAAGAAAAGAGAAAATGCTCCATCTGATATTTAATCTTTGATATTTGTTGAGACTACTTGTCAGCTAGTGTGCAGTCAATGTAAAATATTGGAAATAGTATATTTTATCTTGTTCCTATCATTTATATGATTCATTTTCAGATCAATATTATTGACCTACAACCAGTACAGACATAACAGAAAAACTGTAAAATTTCACACTACCAAATGTGAACAAGACACTCAGGAACCAGACAAACTTGATTTCAATTTTCAGAGGGAGTATGGCCCTGCCAGTACTTTAGTTTTAGACTCATAGGCTTCTGAACTGAGAAAACACATTTTTGGTGTTTGAAGCCATCTGCTTTGAGGCACTTTGCTGTGTGAGTCCTGGAAATCTCCCACAGAGATGTTTGTAGATATTTGCAAGTAAAACCAAAGAGGAGTTCATACAGCATCAAAATGTAGGAGAATTCAAAATAACATTTTCAAATAAAAGTTGAATAAAGATCTAGTTGGAAACACTGAATTTTACTTTCTTGAAATGAAAGTGAGTGAAACATTGAAATCCATTTCAACTCATTGCCCATGCTTAGTCCTCAAAAGTCAAAAACCACTCAGAAGAATGTTTTGAATTTGTAGATTCCTAAATTAAGTATGGTCGACTGAAAAACTTAAACTTTTCTAATATATATCAGGACTCTTTGTCTTAGAACTCCCGAATGCATTAATTGTGTGTTGTGCACTTACACATTCTCAAATTACATAGTTAACAATGGTATGAGATGTACATCTAACCATATTAACCACAAAAAAGATAGTCAAGCTTTTCTTTTAAATATCAAGACTATGATTTATTTTATTTTCTCAACAATGAGACCAAGGAAGGGATAATTGCTAGTGTACAAGATTTTAGCAATCATTTTTTCAAAGGAAAAAAATATTATTTGGAAATTGAAGATATCTATTATAGCAAAAAGCTATTACATTCCTTTTTTAATAGTATATAAAAACAGACACATCATGAACCCTTATTACAGGAACATCTGAATGAGTTGACAGCATTTTTTTCTTTGGACTACTTGGAGCAAAGTAATAACTATGCTTTAAAAACCAGGAAATTTTTTTCAGAACAAAGTATACTGGTATAAATCATTTTTTAAGAGTCAAAAATTTTACTTTAGGTGATTATTTTTGCAATAATAAAATAGGAAAAATTGTGCCATATTTAAGATTTCAGAGACCTAAACATAGAAGATTAATAATGCTTCCATATACCAATGAGTCACAAATTAGAGGAAGCTACTGAAAATTCCAATTCCAAAAAGAAAAGAAATTCAAAGCTGTCTGTGCTACTTATGTATATAATAAAAATAATCATATTATCATACACAGGTAGATTTGAATTTGATATGCAGTGAAACTGGTAATTGGTCATCAATCAATAATATGTCAAATTAAGGAAAGATATCAACATTCTAATATTCTTACCATATTTATGCAGCTTTGTCAATGAAATTAAAAGATTCACCAGTTCTAAATTATTTTTTATCTGAATTTAAACACAGAATTCTAACAGTCAATATTAACACTGACTTAATTCTAAGATTAAACATGCTAAACAGAGTTATATAAGACAGTAATACATCATTTCTACATATAAGAAAGTCTTCATAGGTTTCTACAGTATAAGAAAGTCTTCATAGATTTAAGTATATAGTGTTGTCCGCCATTACTGGAGGACTTTTGGTGAGAAGTGGTTATGTCCTGATGGAAGTCTCCCAAATCAACTACCAAGCAACATTTTGCAATCTCATAAATATGACACCTTCCTTGTTAGCCATATGATATTACGATAATCTTGTCTCTTTCTAATTCAGATTGAATTATTTACCTCCTTCAACTTAATGTTACATAACAGAATCATCAATTATCCGATGCACTTTTCAGGAGGAAAAGTTTTTCCTTTGTTCTTACAGTTTGATTTTCTGGGACAACTGAATTAAATTGACAAAAAGAAAATGGACAGCAGAAAAAATGTACTCAGATACAAACTGGAGTTAACAAAAGAGGATGCTAGCTTACCGATGGTATAGTGACATAGATTTACCTTAGTAAGGGAAAAGGAAGCGGGAGAAAGGCTTACTTAGGAAAAACAAATATATTTCTTTAGGAAAGAAAAATGTGTCACTAGGAGAACAAAAGAAGATAACAAAGTCTGTGATGTTTGTGTGAGAGCTGGCTCTGCCTTCTTGGTCTTGCACCTGCCCACGGGTAGGGATTTATGGTGCTTCTACCCAGGGGTCACTGCCCTGGTAACAGACCTGCCCCAAAGGAAAATTCACAGCAGTCTCATTTCCCAGAAGTTTCTGATACTAGTCCGATTACAGAAGCTTCTAAAGACTTCCTCATCCTCAATCTTTGTCTTCAGGTTAAGATAATCGTAAGGATTCTGGAGTTCTGAGTGAGTCTCCATATACGCACAGGAATCAAAACTTAGCCATACATATACCATGGATAAATGTCAAGAATATGTTAAGTAAAAATCAAAATGAACTGAGAAAGCACATATACACTACATCAAAACACTACAGCATGGCTGCCTTGCACTCCAATGGATGTCATCAACAGAATCCAAATTCAGCCTTGGCAAAAATAACTGGAACACAATGGCCAGCATTCGAAGACATGTCTATGAAATGATTACAGTGTATTCCCTCTGGCATCGGGCTGCTGAGAAACATGATATTCAGAGTCAGGAGATTTAAGTTAAAAACTCAATAGGTCCTTATGAAGTTTTAGAGACTCTCCTTCCTTTAAAGCCATCAAGAATCACTCCTCCTTCTCTTGAACTACAAGTTGCTCAAAGCAGGCATCATGATGTATCTCTGTGTCCTTCATGTCTATCACAATCTCATTAACACTTAGCAGACCCTCAATAGTATTTAAAACTCATTGTCATATAAGGTTATGCTTACAATACCTAGAAATTATTTTCACCTGAGAAAGACTGACCTATTTACACATGAGCTTGTTATTCCAGTCATTTGATGTTATCCAGAAACAAGTTTAAATACCAGCAGTATTATTGTTAACCATTCATTCATCCATTTATTCATCCAAACACTTGAACATTGCCTGTTATAAGCTTAAATTAATGATTAATTTTGAATATTTGAATATAATATTAATTTTGAATATAATTTTGAATATAGCTTCCAAATGGAAAAAAAAAAACCAATGCTCTTCTCAAGCCATCGAAAGGAGAATTATCCTGCCCGAAGATTCTTTCTAGAAAAATATATTTCTGTCTTGTTTTACTAAAGATGTTTACTTAAGCATTTCAGGTGGTGCTGTACTAAACAAAAAGAAAGTTCTGATTTTAAATACTCTATTAACAAGGAATACAAAATTTACATTAAAATAAATTTAAATGAGCTAAGAATTTATTAAGGAAGTATTCAAAAATAAACTCTTATATGCTGTACCCTAGGTTAGAAACTGAACAAAAATTGTCAGTCATTACTGTAAGAAAGTTGGCTGTTACCTCACTAAATCTAAATTAATACAATTTTTTCTTTTGTCTTCAAACTATATGCCAATAGAAAAGTTAAATGGATAATTGAACTCTCTGGAGTAACATTGCCAATCAAATCTCTTCAGATTTAGAAAGGCTTCCAATATCACTGTAGTTCTCTACACTGGCAACACAGCAGTCACTTGTTTTGTCAAGCTTGAAAATACACTGGAGATGCATGCATCTCACTCTCAGATATTCTGACTTAATGAAGTTTGGTTGCAACTTGGTCACTGGAATAAGAGTCTCTTGCAGGGGTCAAGGACTCAGTGCCCAATGACCTTTTCTTCCTGCCTGAGGCCACAGACCTCTCCTGATCTTGAGGCCAAAATCAGAGAAGGGTAGAAAAATACTGAAAAATGAGGATGTTTACTAAACACCATCTGTTTAGCTGTTTTTCATCCTTTCTTCTTCAAACCAACTCTGGAATAAAGGCTCTTCTTTTAAGCCCCCATTTGGACACAGTACTCTGTCCACTGTGTACTGCTGATAGTCAACATATGTGTCCTCTTTCACTCATCCTGTCAACCCCAAAATCCAGAAATCTCAGGTCTCTCATTTGGAAAGAACCCAGCATGTTTTCTTCTTTCTGTAAGATAATGGAGTTTTTTTTTTCTTTAGCATTATTCACGTGCCAAAATGGGAAGAAGTTAAGATGATGCAAGTTTCAAACTGCTTTCCACTGGAGAGGGAAAGAAAAGTGAGACTGGCCCCTTAAGGGGATAAGGTAATTACATGACTTGTCACTGACTTATATCTCCCTCTACAGGAATGAATACTTGGTACAATAATAAATATGTTGATGTCATGTTTACCTAATTCTAGTGAAGCAAAGCATAAATATCAAATTGTTAACATCTGCAGGAAATGAGTGACTTTTTTTCCAGAAACTAAGTAATTAAAGTGGAAAAATGTGTTTAGTGTTCAAAGACACTGAAGTGTTACTATATTAGATAAGGGAGCCATCCATGACCACATAATGTTATTAAAGTGATCAGAAATTATGTAGTCTTTTAAATTGCTTTATTTCCCTCAGCAGAATATTAATTTCAGGTAAGTAATTTAAGTTGCATTAACAGCAGACTCCTTAAGATGACACTTCATTTACTTTCGAAAGTCGCTGCTGTTGAAACCATCCCCCCAGCCTGCCATTTCACACTGCTGCTCACATGCACCAGATTGTGTATTGTTTTTTTTTTTTCAAAATACCACGGGAGGTGTCAAATGCTTTATTGTGAACCTGCTGTTTTATGGGAAAATGCAATGTAAATAAGCCAGAGAGACACCTCTGTAAATTGTCCTGTTTTAGATAAAAAATGCTTCAATTATATATATGAAATCAACTGACAGTTTTATGAGCCAAATCATTTTGGAAAGTTCCTTGACATGCAGTAGACACCATCACACTCTCAGAGACATATGGTACTGAGTCATGAGAGTCAAGGACAGGCAAGTTTACACTCAGCAGGAATCTGATCCTAGAGCCCAGGTGTCTAAGTGACATGACTTTCTAAATTGTCAATGTGGTGAGAAAGAAGTATCAAAATAAAACAAATTTTAAAGGAAACAATTCTATTTCCTCTCCTTATAAAAGTGATACACATGCTCACTCTTCTACTCTTCCACAGCCCTTCATTTCAGTAGCCTGAACAGAAATAATAGACCACTAGAACCTGGGCCGAGTGAGAGACAAGGGCCACAGATTGTGGACATGATTGTGTAAGTGAGCTTTGCTAGGATCCTAAACACCAACTCACCACATGGACAATCATTTGCAGGACACTAACAGCTTTCTGGATGATCAAGAGAGATTACTAAATTGTTCAACAAACTTAAAATCAGTAGCAAATAAATTTTATAATTTGAATTTACTTCTAACCTATCAAGCCCTTTTCAAGTAAAGGGAAGGATAAGTTCATAATTGGATACAACACAGCCATTGATTTGATTCTCTGTTCTTCATTAAATAACCCTTGTTTTTTGTTTGCTTGTATCTCTTCTTTTCTATTATTACAGTTTGCAAACACCTTAAGAGATATGTAATGTTCACTTTGTTTATACCGTAAGACCTTTGCTTTCCTGACCATAAATCCTTCTGACTTGCTTTCCTTTTCTCCTATAAGCGCCCTCATTTGTGATAATTGTCAGCTATATTTTGTAGCTTTCCTGAATTTTGTCTTCAGCTGCTGATTTCCTGGATTACTACTGCTTTTTTCTTCCACACTATTTCAATGGTGATCAACTCACCTGCTATCATTTTCTGCTGTCTCTGATTATCAGCTGCTCCTAATCAAGCTTATCTATTCCAGAGCCCTCTTCCCAGCCAGGGAGCTTCCGGCTGACCGATGACTGGACTCAGCACAGTTAATTCTCTTTTCCTGCAGGATGAAACAGAACAGATTCTCTCCCTTTTGGAAAGGAGAAAAACCCAACGTCCCTAGAAGAATACCAGCAGGAGTGACCTCCCCATACTCTGAGTTTATAGTGCTTCCTGTTTACTTTGCTGTGACTTATCTCTGCCAATGCTGTGACACCACTCAGCCATATGAGGTAGCAAAGCAGCCTGCCACCAAAAGGACTGTAGAAGTGCTTGTGCATTGCTCTGACACACTGAGGGAGAAATTTAAAAACCTCTAAGGAAACACTGCCAAAAAACCTAACTACATAGCAGAATCCCAATATCCAAGCAAAGAACATACATGTGGGATACTGGGAATAAATATTTCTTAAATTATAGATAATCCAGTTATCTCTGTTAAAAATATTTTTTAAAAAGTAATCAAAAGAAAGAGGCAAACACATTCTCTTTCTTATATTAATTACAAACACAATCATATGTTTTCTCTTTTGATAAAAACTGCCAAAAGCTCCAGAACACACTGGTCTGTTTCTTTCATATTAATTACATGAAGCAAAGAATCAAAGGAAATCATGAATCATTTTAAGAGCAATTTAGCTGTAGCCACTATACTGAAACTCCTTCCATTGTATGTTGCTTGTAGGATGTTCCTTTATAAGAAGATTATAAGGGCTTAGAGTATAATTTACTAATCAACCACTTGCCTCTAACATGTACATGGCCCTGGGTTCAATTCCAAACAGGACAATATAAATAAATAAATGTAAAAATAAAAGACACGTCATGTACATGAGCATAAAAACTCCAATCAGTGCAAACTTTACATGCTATAACAGGTGCTAAGATAAATAATATCAAGCAGATATTAAAGGTGATATGAAAGGTGACAGGAGAACCAGTGGAGGAGTGGGAAGGAGAAGACAGAAAGGGAAGGGGAAGGAGAGGACAGAAAGGGAAGGGGAAAGGGAAGGGAAGGGATTAAGGAAAAAGCAACCTGAATGTAGTGTAACAACTCCCCAAGATGACTGTAAACTATGTGAATTTCCAGGCTGGTTTAATTTAGTTAAATTCAAATGACACTATGTCACAGAAGAATACATACTATCACCACAACACAGCAAACATGGAAACCCACTGGTCCAGAGAGCAGGTGCTTGCAGCCATGGTTAGGAACTCACTGTTCACCAAGCCAGAATGGGAGACACTGTTGCTTCAAGATGTGTCCCGAGCTGGCAGGTTGAGCTGCGGGGTGGATGAGTCCCTTTGCCATAGGATTCTTTCTCCCCACTCCTGGCATGCAATGTGCATGCCTGCAGCCTACCATGGTATCCATAGTTTGTGCTAAAGTCTTCAGTTACCGTTAGCCTATAACCAAATCTTTCGGGAAATTCTTTCCAAAAGAAATCCAGCTTGTTTTCTCTTAACCATTAGGAAAATCCTTTGTTTTACACACAAAACTTTGTCTGCTCCTTAGGGATTCCAATACATTCATTTTTTCAATATTTTATTGTACACATTTATGAAAATTTTAACCATTTTTAAGTGTACAGCTTGAGAGATACTAAGTACATTCACATAATTATGCAACTCTCAGGACTACCCACATCCAGAACTTTTTAATTAAACAATAACTCCCTTGCATCCCCCCAGCCCAGGGTAACTGCTGCTCCACTGAAGGAGTTCAGATAATGCCACACCAAAATATGCCATATTAACCAAAAAATTATTTTAAGATGAAAGCAATTGAGAAGCAAGCTTCAGAAGAGCTCTCTGCCCTCCCTCTTTCTACCTAAAAACAGCATGAAGTTCCCTTTGCAAAGGTAACATAAGTTTTCCTGGGCCCTGTGCTAGGAAATCCAAAGACAGTACTAAGATGGGCTAGCATATCAAATTTTACGGAACAGCCTTATTTATTCCACATTTCCTGTCATTTTTCTATGAGTTAGTGCTTTAGAAGCCCAAATCCCTTTATCCTCTTCTAGTCACTTCCCACAACGCATCATTACCCTTTATTAAAATGCCATATAAACTCAGCTCTCTGAAGCCTCACCAACAGTTTTGAGTTTTGGTGTATTTTTTAATAACAGCCATCTTAGTCTGTAGGAGGTAGTATCTCCTTGTGTTTTATATTTTCATTGACTTAGTAATAGTGATGCTGAACATGTGATGGATTAGATTTATGGCTATTTTATTTCTTTACTTTTAACTGTATTCCTTATTTTTTACTTTTCAGAGATTGAAGTATGATTTAAATACAATAAAGTACCCATCTGTAAACTATGCAATTTGATAACAGTACACACTTTTGAAACTATCACCACAATTAAAAGAATGAACATACCCACCACTTCCTAGAGTTTTTCATGTCCCTTTTTAGTCCTTTCCTACCACATTTCTCTCCTTACCTCACTCTAGGCGAACACTGACCAGCTTCTTTCTGCACTATAGATTTTTTGGCACTGCTTAGAATTTTACACACACGGAATCATAGAACACATACCATTTCTTCTATTTCCTGGCACTCCACGTATTTATTTTGAGGTTTGTCTACATTGCTGGTGTGTAGAGTTGTACATATTTACCTGTTGATGAACGTTTAAGTTGTCCTAGTCTTCGACTGTTGTCAATATAGAAGCTATAAACGTCACATGTAAATCTTTGCATTGACACAACTTTTTATGTATCTTGGGTAAATACTGAGGAACAAAATGGCTGGGGCATATGGTAGATACACGTTTAACCATTTAAGTAAGTGTTGAGTGGGAGTACCTTTGTACTGTGTAGTCAGGGTTCTTCAGTAAAAACAGACAGCCTTGGAACTGACTAATGCTTGTGATGGCCAAGAAGTCCAGTCATGTGTAATGAGAGAACCAGGAAAGCTGGTGGTGGAATTCAGTCCATGTAGCAGTCTGCCTGAGCATGCCAATCACAGACTTCTAGTTTGAGACCAAAAGCCTGGGAACCGGTAGGTGCTCCTGCGGTTGTGAGTCCCAGAACAGGAACCTGAAATCCATGGAGAAGAGAAATGAAACAGAAAGACTGACATGTCACCTTTTCTCTGTACAAGAGGAAGGATGGTTTAAGAGAATGTCAGGAATCAGCAAGGCCACATCTTTTACAAGCTCAAAACGTAAAACTGTAAAGACTTCATTTTAGAAAGCTCCCTACTTGATGAAAGCTGCCTAGGCAATTTGTTTCACAGGATTCTTTTCAGTGACAGGTATCCAGGCACACAGAGATTTTGCAACCATGATTTCAGGGGGTCTGACTGTGCTTGAGCTGCTTGAGTTGGTGACATTGACATCATGCATGTGGTGCTGGTATTTTAGGCATGAACAATATGAGAGCTATGAGGTCATGGAGACTTCCACCCAGATATGAGAAGACCTGGGGGCCAGGCAGTATGCTCCTGACAGGGCAAAGCGTCAAACTGTAAGAGTGAAGAGGAAAGTACAGTGGAGAACCCCAGGAGTTAAAGTCAGGAGCATGGACTGTCTGCCAAGAAAAGCTGCTGGCAGTAAGCAGAGGTACTCCAAGAAAGAAGCCATGAGGGCTTCAGCCAGCAATGTCATAGAAATGAGGCTGCACAACCCTTTTGGAGCACACATCTTGCGCTCATGCTGGGCATGAATCTACAGTATTTAATATTTGCCTTGATGGTTTTTAGCCTTGCTTTGTTCTGATTTCTTCCTATCCCCTATTCTTACCTTTTGGAATGAGAATGTCTGTCCTGTGCCATTGTGTATTGGAACTGTGACTGTTTTTGATTTTTACAGGGGCTCACAGATAAGATTTTACCTTGGGTCTCAGAGAAGCCTTTGGACTTGGACTTTTCAGCAGTGCTGGGACTTTTAAGAGTCTGGCTCCTCTTAGAGATGGACTAAATGCATAATGAGATAGAAATAAGTCTTTTGGAAGCCCAAGGCGGTCATGCTGCTCTTAATCTCCATCGCCTGCAAAGTCTCAGAACATGAGCAAAATGTAGACAAATTTTCTGACTGAGAATGAAACACATGGTCTCTAGTCTAACTACCAATATAATCCATGTTCCCAAATAAAACCCTGAGCTTGGCATTCTTTTTTTTTTTTTTTTTTGGGTCTGCATTTCTATCAATATTTTGGTCTTCTGAACTCAGATGAGAATGCTTCATCAAACTCAACTTATAACATTCTAAGACTTCTCTAGCCCACATCTCCAAACCTTTCCAGACTCCTCCTACAAACCATTTTCAAAGACTTCTGAACCACATGTATTAGGGACCTGGCCTAGATCCCCAATCTCCCAAAGGAATGTACTGAAAAGGCTTAAATAAATTAGAGAAGTGATATGATTTTGGAGCTCCAGGAGGATCAAAACCTTCTGCAGAGTTCAGAGACTCTGGTGTCTAAGACAGGGGATGCCTCTGTGTATTTTTTTTTTCAAACAACGCAAGTAACAAATTATGTTAACAAGGAGAAGTATCTCAGGAGAAGATCTCTGTGTAGCATTTCACTACAAGAGTGAAATGCCTGTAGCTACAGTCTTTAGTTAATTGAAGTTAGAGCCAGGTGTCCTCAGCTGTTATCTTGCCCTGGCCATGCAGCAGCCCTGCACGTGTGTTCAATTTCCAGTTTCAACAGCTCCCAACACACATGGTCAGATGTAGTCACAGCAATGAGCCTGGTCCTGGTGCAAAAATCTGTCTTAATCACTTTCCCATCACTAAACACAATACCTAACACATCTTAAAGGAGCCAAAGTTTATTTTGGTTCATATGTTCAGTCCATGCTTGGTAGGCTCCAAGGCAGAAGCAGCATAGCAAAGAGGCATAGCAGAGAAAAGATACTCATGTCATGATAGCCAGAAAGCAGAGAGAAAAAGGAAGAGCCAAGGAGGGAAATTCACCCTTCCCGGTCATTCCCCCAGGGACCAACCTCTTCTCATCAAGCTCTGCCTTCTAACAGCACATGGAGTTCTGAACTCATGAGGAGATTAATTCACTGATGAGCTGACTCCCAAGTAATCTGAAAGCTGTACCTCTGCACACTTGAAGCTTTGAGGGGACATTTTATATCTAAACTATAACAAATACATGAGTGGGAATGAAGACCATGCCTGGAGTTTGTGGAGTGTGACATTTTAAAAACAAACCTGGGGTTTCCATCTTGGGGAATTAATTCCCCACTCTTTCCCGAGCTTTCTGTTAGGGAATATTACCAAGCTCCCACAGTAGGAATACTAGGCTGTGGCAGTGAGAGAGAAAAAGTTGTGTAGAGTTTCCACATAGCATAAGCCTGTACCCACAAAAAGGGCCCTCTATGGAGCCCAAAGCTGAAACTTAGCCTGGCTGGGCAAAAGAATGCATGCTCCAGCCAGCCCTCAGGTCATGTGTCACTTAGAAAGGATACAAACCACAAATCAGGGATGACTACTTAAGAAAATATGCTAGGTACTCCTCAGCTAGAGAAGAAAATAATGAGCAGAGAGAAAACAACTGAAACACGGGGAGCTGGCAGGGACCTGAATTCAGTCCTGGGCCCTGAGCGTGTGCAGGTTGAAACCCAGCACACAGAGAAGCCTTGGGACGTCGCTCCCAGGTGGTAAGAACATACCCCACATCTCAAATCACAGGAGAACACACAGGAGACCCCCAGGCCTAACTGGCCCATACCCTGCGAACTCCAAGCAGCTGTCTGCCTCAGGAGCCAAAAGTGGGCCAGGTGATTCCCAGAGCATGGGAGAAGCTTTGAAACATCTCTCAAAGCCCAGAAAAATAGGAAAATGACAAAATGAAAGAGCAAAATGCAATCTCAAACTTCCAGCCCAACCCAAGCAAGCATAAGAGATATGGACACAGAAGAAAATATAGGCCATACACCTGAAATTCCTGAAATGATAACAACTGAAGTAAAGAAACAACTCCGGGAATCTATAAAAGAACTCAAATCAGAAATAGTCTCCCAGGTAACAGAAGAAATAAAAAATGTAATGAAAGAAATGCTGAACACATCTGAAGAAGACATAGTTAAAAAATTAGAGGAACAATGCAAAAAGATGGAAACTCTGAATGAACAATATAAGAAACAAACAGAATGCATGAAGCAGATTCAAAGAGATATACAGGATATCAAAAATTCCATCAAAAGCTGGCAAAACCGCCTCAATAAAAGTGAAGTAGAATTTCAGACCTGGAAGACGAGATTGCAGCTAGTAATAGGAAAGTAAAGATCTTTTAAAAATAACAAGGAACCAGGAAATAACAATTCAACAACTCAAGATGATGCAAAGAAAAACAACATAAGATTGATAGGTATAAATGAAAAGGAAGATGACAACACAAATTATATCAACAGGCTATTTACAGAAGTAATAGCTGAAAATTTCCCAAACATGAGAATGGAAACTGACATACAGATCAGTGAAGCATATAGAACTCCAGATAACTATAACCAAAAGAAAACTACATCCAGACATATAATAATCACCATCCCAGAAATCCAACATAAAAACAGAATATTAAAAGCTGTTAAGAGAGAAGAGACAGATTACCTATAAAGGAAAGCCTATCAGAATCACAGCAGACTTCTCACACAAACAGTGAAGTCAAGAAGGGCATGGAGTGAAGTATTTCAGATCCTAAAGGAAAATGACTTCCAACCCAGACTGATGTACCCAGCAAAACTGTCCTTCAAAATGGATGGAGAAATAAGATAATTCCAGAACAAGAACAGCTGAAGAACTTCATGAACATATCCCCAACAGACTAGTCCTACAAGAAGTGTTAAAAGAAGTTATTGGGCAGAAGCAAAATGATATGCTTGGATAAGCATAATGAAAGGAAGCACAGAAGAGAAGAGATACAAGAAAGGCAAACAATGCATTTTACCTTTTAAAAAACTGATCTAAAAGTTCTCTTCTTAAAGTAACAGTAATAACAAAATATGGGTTATTATTGGTTTATTGCAGCACATGGATAAGTGAAATTAACAATGGCAGTATCACAAGAGACAGAAAGAAGGGAGAATGCCCTGTTATTAGTTAACTGTATCCTACGGGTAATTTGAGGGTGTTGCATTATTAATCACAGGGCAACTTGTGATTTAAAATCTGACTTAAAAGAAGTAATGGACATGGCCACCCCAGGGCAAGAACCAGCAGCATCTCCTGAGATCCACGGCATGTTGGAACTTAGGGCACTGGGAAACTAAGCAACCAGCTTACTGCCCTATAAAGTGGCTGTGAGTCTACTGGTGCGTAGGCTGAGAATCAAACATCCCATCCCCCTCCTCCCCATTAGCAAGTGGGAGCCAGAGATCTGAGCATCAAATTGACCATATGTAATATAGCAAATAAGGGAGATTTCCTTCTACCATCTCTTTGAAGATAACTATTTTTATCACTGTTTTGCTTTGTCCTGATTAATGGTATTGCTCTATTCAATATTCTGTTTTGGTAAGTTCTATAATATTCTGTATTTCCTGTGATTTTTCTATACCTGATTGAAAGAACAACTATTGTGAAGATAACGAGATATACTATGGTACCTATTACTGTTATCCCAGTAACCTGCTGTGAAGTTCTGTACCAGTTTCACAACACCGTCTCAATTGGCTTTATTCCATCCTGTTCTGTTGTATTTTACTACCTTCAAATTAATAAAAATTAAAAAAATAAATAAAAGAAGTAATGGATAAGTTAAAAGAAGAGATAAAGTGTTCAATTAAAACCAAAGAAAGCAGAGAAGCACAGGGGAGGTAAAAAAGAACAAGTGAAAAAAACAGGAATAGTTTTAAACATAATGTGTATTAATCCAACTATAACAGCAATCAGTTAAATATGAATAAGGGGATAAAAATTTGTTCTTTCATTGATGGGACAGAATTTCTAATGTTATAATTATATGGGAAATCTTTCCTATCTAGACATTTCTGTAAATTCAAAAATAATAGATATTTAGGTTTATTGTAAAATTTAAAAGTCACTTTTTAAAAATCCATGTTAAATCACACAACCCATAATTTTAGATAGTTTTAAACATTCTCCCCAAACCACAATGTGTTAAAATCCAAGAAGATGTGAGTTCTCCAGCAAATACAGATTTAAAGATACTTGTGTCTAGAACAGCACTGACCAGTGGTGCTTTCCAGTGTAGCAGAAATCTCCTGCACTGTTTCTCTCCAGTTTGATAGCCATCCACCACCCAGTCGGGCAACCACTGAACAAATATACGAGGCTAATGTGAGCAGAATTTCTTACTTTGTTTTGTGTTAGTTAATTAAACTTTAAATTTAGAAAACCACATGGGGTTAGTGTCTACCAAATAAATGCATTTTGTACAAACTAAACACAGTTTTCCTATAAACATGTAACACATTCTCCTGTCCTGTCCTAATATGAGGGTTTTTTTAAAAAAAAAAAAACAGGTTCTAAGAGTTCAATAGTTGGAATTCTATGGCAACATGAATTATTTTTAAATTTCTGATCTTTACAGGTTATCTACGAAAGTATAATTTTGAAATGTAACATGAGATTAGAAATAAAGTAGATAAATCCCAAATTAAGAAACATATACTCCAAATTATAAACTCCTACTTTCATGCCAAGAAGAACCTTGCAAAAATTAAACTATGAAATGCAGAGTGAATTCTAAGCTATTACCACACACGTTTAAAGCTTCCGTCACGGTTCTACCAGCTTTCAGTTAAAAGAGTCTGCAGCTGGTAAATTGTGCAAGCCATGGGGCTCCAGGGAGAGAAAAGTCGGAGAGCGCCTCCTGTGAGCCTAACAAGTCTCTATGTAACGAAAACTGAGAAACTGTGCTGACTCATTGGAACACTTACTGAAGTGTCTTCAGCAAGCATTTGTTTCTTCATACGTTGAGCAACCAATTTTTTCATTCAAAAACTGGGCAAGTGAAAGTTCTAGACGTGTAATGCTGTACATTATATGGCACCATCCCCAGGCAGAAGGGTCACCAGCAGAGATGGAAGCTTAGACACCTACAGTGACCCGTGGTGGAAGGGATTCTCCAGTTCAGTCTGAGGTGGTGGAGAAAGAAGCCCTCTCAGTGTGACACTAACTCCCCGTCACTGGAAATGGAACAGGGACAGGGAACATTCACCAACTAAATTCAGAAGAGAGTTGGCCTGGCATCAATCGGATGATACACTGGAAATACAAATAATTATAGATTTGACCACAAACTCCATCAGAGAAGCTGCTCTGAAGATCATAAAAGTGGTGAGAAATTTAAAAAGCAATGAAAAGATGTAAAATTCAGTGAATGAGGATGCCAAATTAATAACTATAGTTATTAACAAAAGTATCCAGGGAAACAATGAACAGACACAATAGTCAGGGACAGAATTAGAGAAAATTTGTCTAAGCCAAAAAAAAAAAAAGGTTTATGATTTAATATAAAACTTCAACTGTATTCCAAGTAAATCTCAATCAGCAGATGAGACATTCAAATATCCTGTTAAATTTAAATTTTCCATATACTAAACCAGCACAAAGTTCACGAGGCACTAATGAGAAAAAGCAGCAAACTCGACTCCCTGTCCAGAAACATCAGGCGGCCTGAGATGCTTTTCCTTGCAATACTTAGCAACCACACAACAGCAAGCTCTAAAGAATGTGGTCTGCAGAGTTGTCATTCACATGCAAAGATGATAGAAAGGCATTTTTCCACTGCACAGCGTTCAGAAACCGTCCCACTGCTCTTCCTGTTGAAAAGGTCCAGGGCAGTTACAGATGGGTCCCTTTCCCTTTGCTGCTCACACACCCATCTCAAATTATATAAATCCACACTCCTACACTGTCCCCAAACCGACCTTCCTGGGACCCTGAAGGAAAGGGTGTCTCCCACCCTCTCTCTCCAAGCACTGTAAAGCTACAGATCTAAGTGGAGAGGGCCTGCCCTCAGCAGTCCTGAATGTCTGCCGGGCTTCACAGCAAAAGCAGGGCTCTACCCATGCTCTCGGCTGCCCTTCTCAGAATGCTGCAACTGCCTGCCCAAGTGCAACAGTCTCCTCTTTTCTCGGCCACATGGCAGACTCACAGCACAGAGCCTGCAGCATGAAGAAAGGAGGCCTGCAGTCCATTTCCTCTGACTGTCTAGGCTGTGCATCCTCAGCTTGATCAGCTCAATACCATGATAGAGATAAGATTTGGTTCTTGGCATCTACTCCATCCTCCTTCTAGAGAATATTCCTATAAAGTGGAGAATGAAGAACTAAAGAATTCAATTCATCAGATTCTTCACAGCTAAAGTTTCAGGAATGATTCAGATTTGATCAATCAAATACACGTACAGGAGATTTGGAAAGGCTGAAGTGTTGCAGAGCCACTTTCTCCTGCTGCTGCTGCTGCTGCTGCTGCTGCTGCTGCTGCTGCTGCTGCTGCTGCTGCTATTTCTGCTGGCAAGCACAGTCACAGAGGCTGCCCATGTTTTGGAGGCAGCATTAGCAGTCCAGGCCCTCACTTTGTGGCTGTCAAGAGTAGACCATTGTCCATCATTTTGCTGGCACACTTTGTAACAAGGGAGACATGGTTAAGTAGCCAGTAACAGAACAGCTTCCTGAACATGACACAATGCTCTGAATCTGGAGGTGTCCTGATTATAGCAGAGGGGGAAGTATAGCTCGGTTTGGGCTTCAGTTTCAGATTTATTCCTGTGTATTCAACCTTGACTCTGTTTCTTCAACTTCTCTGATGATTTTTATTAAACTAACACAATAAGATTTTTTTCTGGCTTAAACAAGTGAGTGTGAATTTGTTCCTCTGTCACTGAATTCTCCACAACCAACTCTGATTGATATAGTCAGGACCCACGTATATCAGGTGTTATTGATCCCACTTGGCCCCTGCTTCTCTTGCCAGCTCTTTGAAGCTTGGAAGGTATAAGGGCTGCTAGGATAGGTTCTTTTGAATACCTAAAAGAAATCAACTAGGTAACCTACCAATACACTTCAAGGTCCTAGAAAAATAAGAACATTCCAAACCCAAAGCTTGTACAAGAGTGGAAATTATAAAGTTCACAGCAGAAATCAATGAAATTGAGGCCAAAAAACCAAAATTACAATCAATGAACCAAAGAGTTGCATCTTCAAAAGAATAAACAAAATAGACAAATGCTTAGCCAATCTAACCCCCTAAAAAGGAGAAAAACCACTCAAATCAATGCAATTAGAAATGAAAAAAAGTGAGCCCCGCCCTTCATGCCCAGGAAGTCTCCCAGAAAGCAGCATCTCCGGCTGTTTCTTTGGGACCCGAAAATCCCGGACCATAGAGTGGCCTGAGCTGTTTGGATCGAAAGTCTGCGCAGACCTGCATCTCGGCGCGACTCTTTGGGACTGGGAACTGCCTGGAGATCGGCAT
>PVJX010018595.1:0-36231 GCA_004027295.1 Dolichotis patagonum
TTTCCTTTCTCTGATGGCTTTTAATATTCTGTTCTTATACTGAATTTCTGGGATCTTGATTATTATGTGTCTGTGTGTAGCTCTGTTTGGGTTGTAGGTGGCCAGAGTTCTGTATCCTTCATACCTCTGCATATCATTTCTTTTTTCTATGCTTGGGAAATTTTCTTTAATAATTTCTGTGAATTGCCTTGTAATTCCTCTGATTTGATTCCTGCTTCTTTATTCACATACTTTGTTCTTAAGTTATAGATCCTCTTGTCATCTTCCAGTCTTTGTATCTTTATTGCCTGCTCCCTTGTTATTTTTAAGAGATATTCCCTTTCCTGACCCCACATTGCAAGCCTGTGTTCAATTTTTGATAGTCTATCTTTGGTTTCTTTCAAGCAGTTTTGCCAGCTTTCTATGGAGTCTTTAGTTTCCTAATAATCTCTTTGAATCTGCTTCATGAATTCTAGGTTTTTCCTGAATTCTTCATTAAATTTTTCTCTCCATTTGTGTTCATTCTTCTGCCTGTGTCTTCTTGAGAGGTGCCCAGCCCTTCTTTTATTAATCTACTTATCTCTTGTTTAATTTGAATTGATATTTCAGTTTTGGTCTCGCTTACAAGGTCCTGAAGATAGCTCTTTATGTCCGCTAATGCTGTGTTTGATGTTGCATTTTTGCTGCCCTCAATCTCTTTTGTATTTACCTCTCCTGGATCAATGTTCTCAGGGTTGGGGGCTGGGAGTTTTTTCTTATTTCTCCCTTTCATCATGTTTTTGGTTCCTTCCATACAAGTGTACAGTGTAATTCCCAGACCCTTTTCTTGTTGTTTAAGGCTCCTCTAGAGGGCGCAGGCTAGGAGCTTTAGCCCTCTTCAATAGATTATCCGAGATTAGAGTTCACCCACAGGCAGTGTGCGCTAGCTCCTCCCTTCTGGGCCAGTCAACCTTTGCAGGCCTTCACTGTGTCAGTGTGCCCTGATCTCAGGGAATTAACTGGGTCCCCGCCAGGGGCGCGGCCTAGTCCAAGCAGGTTCCACCAATCTGCCCGGTGAGGGGAGCAACCAGAGGAAGCCACTTCCTTATGGAGTTAAGGCTGACCTGCCCAAATCCAACACGTCATCCAGTCGGTTTCCCCTTTCCCGTGGGAGGGTCTTATTCCCATCACTCACCGCATCCCCAAGAACTGCTGGGGTCCCTGACCTCCAACTTGAGCGTGGTTGCAGTGGCAATTCATGGTACCTCTGGGTGGGTCGTGTGCAGGGTGGGTCGTGTGCAGAGCTGGTCCCGGCGAGCTGCACGCAGGGCTGTTTAGCTCTGCGCTCTGGCGGCTCAAGCCAGTCGCTTTGGCGCCGATCACTTGTTCCGGTCCGGCAGGAATTCAGGTGACTCGAGGAGGGTGCCGTGCTTGCTCATCTTATCTTCACTAATAGTAGCCTCAGGACCTCAGATTCGAGTGGTTTTTTGCACTTCAGTTTCTTCGTGGGTTGTGAGAGTCTATCTCTCTCTGTTTGGGTCTCTCTAGGGTGTTTTATTCTGGCATTTGAGCTGTCTGTCTCAGAGAGGGTCTCTCTCCTGCTACCTACCAGTCTGCCATCTTGTCTCACTCCTCTCATTACCTAAATCAAAAAGGGCACATTTATCTAGAGGCCCAGTTACAATTGAGTTTGAGGCAGGCAGGATGTTGACTTGACTTCATCAAGGAATTTAAGGTCAGACTGGGCAACAGAGCAAGGCCCTGTCTTAAAAAGTAACATGCAAATGAAACAAAAAAACTAAATTGAGTTTAGCTAGTAAGGAAGGACTGTGCTAGTCCAGCATATTCCCTAAGCAAACTAGGCAGTACAAAGTTAAACCATTGGAAGGTAGACTTTAACAGGCATGTTAGTTACTTTTTTATTACTGAAATGTAATACCTGCCACCCACAGTTTAAAGGAGAAAAGGTTTATCACAGTTTGCAGAGATTTCAGTCCATACATAATTTGCTCACTCCTAGGCAAAGTGGCATAGCAGAGAGCAAGCGTTAAGTACTGGGGAAGAGATAATTCTCTTCCAAGGCATGGCTTTAGTTAACTTCCTAAGTCATACTTAGCTATACTCTTATCATTGGAATTATCAATTGGTGAGTGATACACAAGCATGATCCAGTTGTCTCCCAAAAGCCCCACTTAGGAATGCATGAGGCTTTTGAAGGACATTAGACATAAACCATAACAACAGAACTAACTGGTCTGACGTTGTGTGTAGATATGTTTATGCAGGTGAAATAGTGGTTGTAAGTAGAATATGTTTATTGTACTCTAAAAACAAAGGCTGATACTGTTGAGAAAGAGTCTTCACAGAGGCTACTGGCTTTCATTAATTATATTTAAAACTGATAGATGCATACATTTTTGTTGGATATGGGAGCAATGAGTTGTTTCCTAAATTTATGGGAATTTAAGTTTTTATTTTTTAATGAGTGATAACAGAGCTTAGCTTGTAAGAAGATTACTAGTATTTACTCACTTGGTAACTGTAATAATCTATCAAGTACCTAATTTTTTGTAGATTATATAGGTTAGCACTAATATGAGGTGTGGTGATGTAGGGTTATTATTGTTGAGTTTTAGACCAGCTTGGGCTACATAGCAAGTTCCTGGCCATCCTGAACTATGTATCAAAACTGCCTTCAAAGTGGAAATAGGGGTGGAGAGAACAATAGAGTATATACCCTTTTGTGGTGTTTATCCTATAAAAATAAATATCATATTTAAAAATATAATAATTATATATTGTCCCTAATACTGAGATCAGAGAGAAAGTTAGCTAGTGCTTCTCAGTCAGAGAATATTATACAATAAAATGTTTGAGTGGTTTCATAATTTGGTTCATAATTTGGTAATCATTAGTATGGCTTATTAAACTGGATTTTTGGGCTTCTTAACCAGTGTTCATGAATTACAAAGTACAGAAGTTAGTCGAGAAATTTGTATTTCTTAGGCATTCTCAGGTGATGATGATGGTGTTGCTGGTCTAAAAATTATATTGTGAGAGTCATTGATAGCATCAGGAATAGCTTACCTTTATCTTGTGTTTCCATGTTATGGGCTCCAAAGCAGTTTATCAAAAGCAATAGTAAAAAGATATATTGAACTTACTACATAACATGGAACCTTGTATAGTATCTAGAGAGCCTTTTCTGTATTGTTTCAAAAAAAGATACTAAGGGACCAGGGATATAGCTCAGTGACACAGCACCTGCCTGGCAATTGCAAGGTAGTAAGTTAGATTCCCACTACCAAAAAGAGAGATTTTAAGATATATTTCAGAGAACTAAAGATATGTAATTTATTCATTCATTCTTACTGTCTCTGCTCTGTATATCGCTACATGTTGAAAACTTTGAGAAGCCATACTTTGGGAAACTATAACACTTTGTAAAAAATAATATTTTTGGTTTTTCAAGTGACAGTTGGAGGTTTAATTCCCTGACAGATACCTTGTTTGTCTTTTGTTGTTACCTAAGTGTTCATGTTGGGGGGAAGGGGCTACTTTGTATTTTTCTGTTAATTTATATCCCCTGTTAAAATTAGTTTACCTTTATTTGTGAAAGTAACAACATTAAATACAAAATATTTTTATTTCAGAACTGTCCGTCAGTTGGCACAAGAGCAGTTCTTTTTAATGTGTACCAGATGTTGCATGGGACACAGGCCTCTGATTTTCTTCATTACACTACTCTTTAACGTTTTAGGGGTGAGACATTTTAAAATGAACCTACTAAGTATATTGCATTCTTAAAATTGAGAAACATTCAAAATATTATAATTATAACTTTCATTAAAGATAGTCATAACTAATAAAATCATTTAAAATAGTTGTAGTTTTTTTCCTTATAACAACTTAATTTTTAATTTTCTGAGGTTTTAAAAAATGTGTGCATTGTGAGCATAGACTTCAGAGTTCATGTTGTTTTAATTTACTATTTCAGAGTACAGCAAGAGAGAGAGGTAAATATTCAGGTGACTGTTTCACACTTTTACAACATCTTCTCAGTTATGCTTACAACAACAATATTAAGGTACCCAATGCTGATGTTCTTCTCAGCAAAGAAATTGATTGGCTCAAAAGAATTAGGGTAAGTTGAGTGATATACAGATTGTTACATCCATGTTAAATAAGTTATCTTGTTAAAAGAAGGCTTATAGTTTTGTATACTTTCTAAACAGAAATGCCTATTTTAATAAAAACAAAAAACATTCCATAGATAATTAATAACCCTCAGAAAAAACATACAGCTAATTTTGTTTAAATGCCTTGATTGAAATCTTAGCATGTTGATACTAAGTTTTCTTCATTTTAATATTTTAATATTTTGAACTCTTTGCAAATCATTATATTGAAGTTGTTTCATTTACAGTGTTAGGTACTAGTGTTTATTTTAGCTACTTTATACATAATCCTGTGAAACTATAAATATATAACTTTTAGCTTTCAGATTAGAATATTTTCAGCAGTCTATCATGAAGCAGTATTTCTGAACCCTAGCATTACTGACATTTTATACCATAGAATTTGTTTTTTTTGTGGTGCTTCCTATGTAATATAAAATATTAAACAGTGTCCATGGCCTCTACTAGATGTAGTTTTTTTCCTCTAGAGTTCTAAAGTCCAAAAATCTCAACCACTTAAGGAAAAAGATTTGGGGAAATTATACACACAAATTCATACCTTTCTGTATCTTTTTTCTTGTGACTCTTATTTCTTTGTAGTATCTTATCTTTTAAATGAGTCCTATACTGGTTTTGTTTGGCAGGATGTTAACAACATGGGTGAAACATTTGTGGAAGAGCCAATCTTAGAAGGCCACCTTGGAGTAACAAAAGAATTATTGGCCTTTCAAACACCTGAGAAAAAATATCACATTGGTTGTGAGAAAGGAGGTGCTAATCTTATTGAAGTAAGTTACAAATTTTTGGTACTAAACTTGTAGAATCTTTTAATGTTGGTAGATGTAACTGAGGTTTCTATAATACTGTTAACAAACTACCTTTTTCCTACTACTTTTCCTAGAGAAACCTTTATAGCTGTAGAAATTACATTAATTTTTAAATGCCCACCTCATTTAAAGAGATTTTTTAAAAAGATAGTCATAACATATTTGCATAATCAAAGTCACTGTATTTGCCAAATCTGAATATTTTACGCATTTACAGTTCAAAATAGGAAATTGTCTCTTCCAATACTAGTGCTAGGGATTGAACCCAGGTTTGACATATGGTAGCTAACTAGCTTCACTACTGAGCTACATTTTCATCCCCTTTTATAATTTTGACACTGTGAGTAGGTTATCCAAGTTGGCCTCAAATTTGTAATAGCTAATCTGGAAAACTAATTGTATTCAATAGTCTTTTAATTAGAATTTCATTAGAAAATTCAGAACTATTTTTGAGATTTAAGGGATGTTTGTTTATGTCAAGGAATTAAAAAACATTTTTGTATCAAAAAGATACTTTTTAAATACACAATTTTACTAATGTGTAATGTATTTTTTTAACTCCTTAGGCATTAATTGATGCTTTCATCTTTCGTGCCTCCAAAGCTTACCTCCAGTGTCTGAGAAATGGAGAACTGCCATCTATACAGGCTATTCCAATCTGTAATTCATCAGCTACAATCAGTGCTGGTTTTGAGCTACTTGTAGCATTAGCTTTTAATTGTATAAAGAACCTCGAACACATAGTAGATTGTTTAACTGAAATGTATTACATAGGCACAGCAATAACTAGTAAGTAAATTATAAAGCTGGTTTTGTTTTATATCTTACTGTTCAAAAATTAAGACCATTGCACACAAAGAAATTTATATCTGTTAACTTTAGTTGATTTAGGTAATTTAACATAGTAAATTTTATTTAATCATATGTGAAATCTAAATTCCAACAATCATAGTCAAAACATATAAACTACAAATCAGGAGCTGATTTACTTAATGTTGTTTGATGAATGTATTGCATATTATTTGAGTTCTAAGTAAGATGACAGCATGAATTTGTTCACCAGTACATAAGAACATTTGCATTTTTTTGTCCCATCAATGCCTACAAAATGGGTATTCATCTTCAGATCTTACCAGAACTGATTCTTAGGAAGGTAAGTGGTCAGTACCCTATTTAAAAAAAAAAAATAGAGGCAAACATGGTGGCACTGTCATCCCAGCTCCCAAGGCAAGAGGATCACCATGAGTCTGAGGCCAGCCCATATTACATACTGAGTCCGTCACAAGACAAAAATAATAAAATAAAATTTATTTTTAAGGGAAAACCAAGGATTATAAATATTACCAACTATTAGATTCAGTAAAGACACCCGAAGTTGTGTTAACTCTGCCTTTTGAATAAAAATAAGTTGTTATACATTTTAGGGCATTCTAGATAAGTTTATTGCTTCACGAAAATACATACTAAAAATCATTAACTTTTTCCACTTGGTCTAAAAATAGCCTCAATTCAAATTGTATATACTGTGTTTACCTCTTCATTTAATCTTTTTCTACTCCTTCTTCTCCCTATAAACACACATATATACACAAAAATGGGAAAATAATAAACACGGCATTCTTGTCTTTTTTCTTTTTTTTCCATTCGTTACAATATCCACCAGTACATAATTGCAGTTCAATATAATCTTTACTAATCCATTCAATCCCCATGTTAGTAATTGATGTTTGTTTCTTCTTTTACTCCATTGCTCACAGTACTTTTCAAGACACTGTATTGTTGGTTGTTAAACTGATTATAGGCAGCATTGTTACTTTATTCCCATTTAATAGAAAAGAAAACACAGAAATTTATGTAAGGACATAGCTTTAAGTACAAATCATGAGTTTAATGTCAAGGTCTTACATAGAATTAAAACTGAAAAGCTGTAGTGTTTTGTTTTGTGTTTGTTTTTGTTTTTTGTTAGTCTCAGTGTGTGTTCAGGCTGGCCTTGAACTCATTAGTAGCCCTGGAGATGCTTGTGAATTTGCAGTCCTCTGGCCTCAGACTCCAAGTGCTGGGATTATAGGTCTGCTCTACCATAGACAGCAGTGCTTTGTATCATTTATGTTAATTTCTGATCACAATAAATTGAATATAGTTATTACAAAAGTAAAAAATAATAAATAATAAAGCTAAAATTATGGTTAACACAGAAATTTAGTATCACACTATCTTTTACTGATGTTTCTAAGAACTGCTACCAATAAAATTGTGAACTGCAGTGGTTGATAGTAAAAACTGGTATAATATCTGATATTATTTAAGTTAAAATTGTGGATTACTATCTCAGAATGCCCCTCGTAGAGCAAGAATGGTTGCTGATATTAACTTGCTAGCCTAATGGAGATGAGAGTGAACAAAATTACTATTTTCATGCAATAAGCATCTTTTATCTTTTGTCAGCTTGTGAAGCACTTACTGAGTGGGAATATCTGCCACCTATTGGACCCCGGCCACCAAAAGGATTTGTGGGACTAAAAAATGCTGGTGCCACTTGTTACATGAATTCTGTCATCCAACAGCTATATATGATTCCTTCCATCAGGAATAGTATTCTTGGAATTGAAAGCACAGGGAGTGATATAGATGAGGATTTGTTCTGTGATGAGAAGCAACATGCTGAGGTAAATTCTAATCAGTTGTTCTTTGTGTATGTTTAAAGATCCAGATATCAAAAAATAAAGATCCAGGTATGCTGTTTGTATCCCTTAGGATACTGACTTTCATAATTCTTTTAAATTATAATAGATGATATTGCTATTTTCTATGGCATATTATAGTGCCTATTGTATATTGGATTTGAAATTCAAAGTGATAATTTTTAGTATCTGTTTTCTGTTTATCTTTCTGTGTTTTCAAACTATCACAGTTGACTTATTTATGTTTTGGATGACAGGTTAAAAATAATTACCTGTTTGTAAAATTACAACTTTTTTAATGCAGCTTTTTATCTGAGGTATTTTTGTTTTTATTTTTTGTTCTAGGGGTAGTTATTTTGTTCTGTACTTGGAATTAGAACTTTGGCTTTCCCATGAGCTGCATTTTTGGGGATATTTTTGTTTCTGTTTTTTAGATACGGTCTCTGTAGGTTACCTAGTTACCCAAGCTGGATTGAAGCTTGGGCCCCTCATGCCTTTCCCTGCAAGAATGCTGTAATTAGAGGCATGGCTAGCTTTATTCTTTGAAGGATATTCCTTTTCATTTATTCTGCCTTTATTTTGCCTGTGAGTCTCATAATCTATGTTTATTCTAGATCCTCTTTATTTTTTTATTTTTATTATTTGGTACTAGGGATTGAACTTATGCCCTCACACTTGCCAGGTAGGTGCTTATGCTGTTGAGCTAAATCCCTGGCTTCCCCCTTTAATATTTTATCAAATAATCACTAATAACAGAAATTAGATTTTATTTTTTTCACTAATACTACATTACCTGTTAACAATGTAGATAATCTTCAGTAAATATTGTGAAAGGGTAAGAAAATTCTCAAAATGAAAAAATAACTCAGATAAGGAAAAGGAGAAAAAAAGGAAGGGAAAAGAAAAAAGATACAAATCTATATATATACACACTTAAGATAGCTAAGATGATTGTAATACTAGTTCTATTAGTTCTTGGAACAAAACAGTTAACATTTATATGATTAGATCAGTTTTGCATGTCTGTGTCTGGTAATCTGAGTGACTCGTTCTGAAAGCCTGTGTTGTTACTGTTTTGGGCTCTTTGTTATTGTTGTCTCTTGTTTCTTGTTTTTCTTGTATTTTGTTTTGTTTTCCCCTCTAATACAGAAAGGATAGATATACATGTGTAGGTTTATACATGCTTAGAACTTCTCCTGAAGAGTTTGTCAGAACTGATTTTATTATGTGTGATGATATGAACAGCTGTTTTGAAGAAAACAAGACATTATGGTAACCATTGCTAATTTCCTGTCACTTTGTTTTGAAGTCCAATAATGCTTTTATTCTTTGTTTTGAGTGGGTTAGTCTTTTCTGTTATGTGATTTCAATATATGTGAAGATATGGACAGCTATTTTGAAGAAAATCAGAGACATTATGGTAGCCATTGTTGATTCCTTATTGTCTGGTTTTGAAGGCCTGTAATGCTTTCATTCTTCTGTTTTGATTGGTTTTATACTATTTTGTTTTGTTGAACTTAATTGTGTGTGAGGATATGGACAACTATTTCAAAGAAAACGAGACATTGTGCTAGCCACTGTTGATTTCTTGTTGAAGATCTGTATTGTTTGCATTATTCTGTTTTGATCTGCTTTGTTCTATTTTGTTTTTTTCTCTTTAAAAAAAAAAAAACCGACAGATAATCTAGACTGTCAACCAGTATTCAGTGGACAGGAAATCAAAAAGAAAGTTAACTTTGTATAGCAAATCATGGTCTCAAGAAATGCTCTGGCTCTTAGTTAATCATCATTTGCTGAATTTCAAAATTGTGTTTCTAGCTCCATTCTCCCAAGATCTAATAACCATATCATTCAGGCATCAAGTTCTGGGTGTGTTTATTCTTTTGTAATCTAGCAATCACCTAGCAAAGAATGATACTTTTGGAATACAGCTCTTCTGCTGCTTAGTTGCAGATAGATGACTGATCACAGTGGCAACAAAATTGAAGTAAAAAAAATATTTTTAAAAATACGAAATTTTTATGTTTTGTTTCCCTGTTTTTTTTTATTAACCTGATCTTCATTCTACTATGTTATTATTTACTAGCTTCTGTTCTAGTCTGTGAACTTCTCAAGGACCAGAAGTAGGTATTATTTGTCTGTCATAAACTTTAGATACACAGTAAGCATACAGAAAAGATCTTCAGGTATTTGTAAAACAGTTAAGTTTTTGCATGTACTTAGAATGAAATTTTGACTTTTAGAGTGCCTCTCTGTACTGTATTCTTATTCTTCTCATAAGTCATCTTAATAGCAGTAGTTAAGTATAATTCACATTATGTAAGTTACAGCTATAAATCATGAACAGTGCATTATTTGCACAAGAAGATATTGAATCCTAGAATGACTAAGTAACTTTTCCTGAAGTTACTCAAGAGAAGTGTCTGAACCAGTCTACTTAATCAGACTGCTTTATATTACCTCCAGTGAATACTCAGAATTACAGTGTTATTATTGTTTTATAATAACTTACTTAAAATCTTTTGTATCATCCCATCTATGAAATAAACACTAATACTAGAACTTCACTTATATGCCTTAGAAATAAGAAAAACATACAAATTACTCATTTGATATTGGTATTCGTATTGTTTCAACTGTTTTACTGTAAATTTAGCTCATTAATGATTTTTGCCCCCTAGAGTTATGTTGACCTCCAAGATGATGTATTTGAATATCAGTATGAAGACAAAGTACCATTAAGTATTACAGAAGATAGGCAAGAGTATAATATTGGTGTCTTAAGACACCTGCAAATTATATTTGGTCATTTAGCTGCTTCTCGACTACAATACTATGTGCCCAAAGGATTTTGGAAACAATTCAGGTAAATAATAGATGGATGATCATTTAAGTTTTATAAAAATCACCATATAGTGGCCCTGAAGCAAGGCCAGCAGATTGCTATAGCTGCTGATTTCAAACAGGAGCCTAAAAGAGAATTCTTTCTGTGGGCTGTTGGCCATTTTAGAACTTTGGAAATGTAATGGTCAATTCATTTCCAAAATAGCAGGTGAGTGTGGCAGACGTTCAGCGGCCCGCAGGAGAGAGACCCTGGCGCCTCGGGACCTGAACGATGTGGTTGACTTGGGGTGCCGAGAGAACAAGGAGCTCCTCCCCTCTCTGGGGGTCAGCTTTGAGCTGGCTGAGAATCAAACGTCTCATGGTCCTGTGCCCCATCTGGTGTTGTTGTGTCCCTACACCCACCCACCCATCACGCTTAGCAAGTGGGAGCCAGTGAACTGGATATCTTGTGAAAAGATTGGCTATGTTATTTAGTATGAACTCCCCATATACAAAGATATGGACAACCATTTGGAAAAAAATAAAGAGACAATATGACAGATAGTTGTCTGTCTGGTTGTCTAGCTTTGAAATTTATACTTTCTTCTGTTCCATTCTGTTTTGTTTAATTTGACCCCCTTTAAAATTTAAAAAAAAATTACCATACAGTAACTGTAAATTTACAAAGTATATGTTAGAATATTTAAGTCAGTCAGTTAGTTAGTTAAGGGTAGTACTGTAACCGTTCTTCTTACATCAGTTTTTATTATAGCCCAGTCAATTCATAAAATTTGCCAAAGAAAACCAATACTTTTTAGTCAGTGTTTTATTTTATAAAACATGTAAATAGAACAGAGTAAAATGTTAAAATATAATCATCTCAATACAACAGTTTAGATTTGCTTTTGGGGGGGTTGAATTTTTTTTTAATTTTAAAGAGGGTAAAATTAAACATAACAAAATAGAACAAAACAGAACACAAGAAAGCAATGTAAGAGACATTTTCAAATTCAAAGCATGACAAGCAGAGATCTTCACTATCTACCATATTGTCTCTTATTTTCTTCCAAATAGTTGTCCATATCTTCCCATACAGAGAATTCGCATGAAACAACATAGTATGGAACTGATCTGAACAGGATGAGGAAGGTGTTTTAGGTCTTCACGACCAGACAGTACAGAAGCCAACGATGGCTGTCATAGTCTCTTATTCTCTTCAAAATTGCACTCTGAACAAAGAATGATAGTATTGCTGGATTTCATATCATGACGCTACGGAATCAGCACTGGGTACTGTAGTGTCTCTTTTTCTTCAAAGTAGTTGTTCATTTCATCATGCATTATATAATTGGTTCTCATAAACTGTTTATAAGTTCTACGCATACATGAGTCTCTGTGTGTATATCTATCCTTTTTCTGTATTAGATGGAAAAACAAGACACAACAAAACAAATTCCTAGAAAAACATGAAATGAAAAAGTCTCATAAAACCACAATACAAGGTGATCTACAATGGTTACTATGATGTCTTAGCAGTATATAACAATATTAATAAAAACAAAACATTGGCGACATTATAAGACTTCAAAAGAGGTAATAATCAAACCAGAGTGGGTATCCTAGTGAATCTTGTCATCTTCAGTATAGTTGCCTCTACACTTAGACTTGATACTATCAATCATAACAGATTCAAATGAAATCAGTCAATACAAAACAGCAATCTAACAAACCAGAGTCAAAAAGTGTAAGTTATATAGAGCTTCAGATTAAGTTAATAGGAAATTAAGGATGATTACCATAATATATCCTGCTGTTTTTGGCATAGCTGTCTGTGCCCTCAAGTCTAGTGCAAGTACACAGCCTGGAACAGAATATAATCCATCTAAACAGACTAGTGAGAATAATGTAGATTTTAAATCCTATTACACTATTAACAATATCCTTTGCCTTCCTTTTTTTTGAGGGGGTGGGTACCGGGGATTAAACTCACAACTGCGTGCTTATAAGGCAGGCATTTATGCCGCTGAGCTAAATCCCCAACCCCTGCCTTCCTTTTTTAGACAGTTCCTCCCCTTTCACTCCCACAGGGTGCACTGCACATTTTGAGTCCCACTAACTCCCTCAGTTTTTAGATTGGGGGGAGCAACATGCTATGTACCCTAATTGGTTCTGAACCTTCTGACTCCTGGGCTTGATCTCGAGTTGTATTCCTTTACCTATAAAAGCCTCAAAGTTTTCCTGTGTTACAGATGCATAGTTCCCTACTGCACAGAAGTATTACATTTTTTCAACCTATCTGCAGGTGTTGATTGAGTTGCCCCTATTTCTCTCTGGTTCCCTGTCACATAGAACATTGTTTTCTCATGTTTGACTGTCTGTCCATAAACCCTCTTTCAGGTTAATTACGTTTCCAGTACAGAGCATCTCGATGGACCCTATCTCCTGATCTACTCTTCCTGTGTTTCTTTTTGTTAGTATATCAAGGCCATTTATGTTAGAGATTACAGCCCACCTTTTCTGCCTCATTTCTGCTATTCTATTTTTGTGCCATTGATTGTCGTTTTCCTCTTTCATTCCACTGTCTACCCCATTCATTGAAGCTTCTCTGCCACTGTTCCTGAAATCCTGGTATTTTTTTCTCTCTCTCTAGAATGTCCTTCAGGGTTGTTTTGTTTTGTTGTGTTTTGTTGTGTTTTGGTAGGGTTGGATTGGTGGTCACGAATTCCCCCAGCTCCTCTTTGTCATGGAAACATCTTGTTTCTCCATTAATTTCTAGAGACAGTTTTGCAGAGTATGTCAATCTGGGCTTGGATTACTTTGCTCCGAGCTCTTCTTGATACGATGGTCTGTGTCAGGAAATCTGCCATGATTTTGATGGGTTTTCCTTTATAGGTGATCTGTTTCTTTTCTCTGACAGGTTTTAATATTTTGTTCTTATATTGAATTTCTGGGATCTTGATTATTATATGTCTGGGTGTAGCTCTTTTGGTTGTAGGTGGCTGGAGTTCTGTATGCTTCATACATATACATGTCATTTTCTTTTGTTAAGCTTGGGAAGTTTGCCTTAATTAGTTCTGTGAATAGCCTTTGTAATTCCTCTGTTTTGACTCCTGCTTCCTCATTCATGTTTTATTCTTAGATAATAGATCCTCTTGTCGTCTTCTACCTTTGTATTGTTACTGTTTCCTTTTTATTTTTAAAAGATCTTTCCTTCCGTAATCACACATTGCAAACCTGTCTTCAAGTTTTGATAGTCTTAGTTTCTTTCAAGCAGTTTTGCCAGCTTTCCATGGTGTTTTTAGTTTCCTGGTAATCTCTTTGAATCTGCTTCATGTATTCTAGGTTTTCTTTACGTTTTTCATGGAACATTTCTCTCTTTCTTTTGTGTTCCTCCATTCTTCTGTCTTGTCTTCTTGAAAGGTGCTTAGCATTTCTTTTATCAATCTACTTATATCTTGCTTAACTTGAATTAATATTTCAGTTTTGAGCTTGTCTACGAGGTCCTGAAGATACCTCTTTATGTTGGCTGATGCTGTGTTTGATGTTGTATGTTTGCTGCCCTGAGTCTCTTTTTGTATTTACATCTCCTGATCAATATTCTCAGGGTTGGGGGTTAGGGGCTTTTTCTTACTTCTTTGTCTTGTCATGTTTTTGATTCCTTCCATACAAGTGTACAATCGAGTTCCCAGCCCCTTTCCCTGTTGGTTACAGCTCCTTTGCAGTGTGCTGGCTAGGGGTTTCTGCCCTCTCCAGTCTGCTGTCAGTCACTGAGGTGCAGGCAGGGGCAGTGTATGGCTCCTCCCCTCTGGGCCAGCCAACCTTCGCAGGCCTTCACTGCATCAGTGTATGATGTGCCTAGGGAAGCAATTTGGGATGACTTATTGGGTCCCGGTGGGAGGTATGACCCAGGCCAAGCTGACCCCACCAATCTGCTCTGGGAGGGGAGCAACCAACTGAAGTCACTGCTGTTCCCAGTTCAGCCGTCCTGCCAGACTCCAACATATCACCCAGTTGGTCGCCGCTTTCCTGTGGGAGGGTCTTATTCCCAGCACTCACTGCAGGTTAATGACAAGCCCTTTCTGGCTCCGTTCTCCGTTGGGCTCCCTGACCTCCGAATTCAGTGCAGTTGCAGCTTGAGTTAACTGAGACTCCAGGCGAGTTGTGCGCGGAGTGGCTCAGCTCCAGGCGTGGGGCCCACTTAGGTCAGTCACATCGGAGCGGTTCAGGCGCTCAGGCCAGACTTAGCCACAGGAATTAACGTGGCTCAGCGAGAGTGTCATAACCGTTGATCTTATCTTCTCTAATGGTAGCCCTGGGACTTCGTATTTGAGCTGTTTTCCTTTCAGTTTCTTTCTGGGTTTAGAGAATCCATCTCCCTCTGTCTGGATCTCTCCAGGATGTTTTATTCTAGCATCTGAGCTGTCTCTCTCAAAGAGTATCTCTGTCCTGATACTTAACTGGTTTGCCATCTTTAGCTCCTCCTCCAGATTTGCTTTTGAACTGACACAAATATATAGACTATATAGATTGTCATTTATGTGTCTCTGACATTTTTTAATAAGCATGACTATAATATCATAAAGCTTATTAGTGTCATTAAACCATCCCATTGTTCAAATATATGCCATTGTTTTATTTTCTAGTATACCATGATATTTAAAAGCATGGTCAGGACCTACTCATATTTAATTATTTATCTCTGTTTCTAGTTTCATTTGTCTTTTATTAATACATGTTTAGGTACATAACTTACAGATTTCTTCTGTGAAGTTGGTACATGTATATAGCACATGTTAATTCTTTTTTCATTCCTTTCTTCCCTTTCTCTCCATGATCATCTTTTGATTTGCTTCCCATCTGAGAAAGATCTGTCTCCCTAATTCCTATTTTCTATTTTTGATTTGGCTCTTTCTGTAGTTTCTTAATTAAGAGAAACCATGCAGTAGTTAGCTTGCTTGTCTGGCTTATTTCACATAACATTATGTTCTCAAGGGTATCCATTTTGCTACAAATAACACAAATTCATCTTTCTGACATGGAGTACTGTATTGTATGTAATTTGCCTTTGATCTTAATGTTTTTCAGCCAGTTTAAGGTCTGTAAATACAATCTTAGATCGCAGACAATTGCAGAGAGTAGTGTAGATTTTCTCATAGTTTGATTGAGAAGCTTACTAATGTGTGGTCAGGAGGCTTTATCATACTCAATACAACATTCAATTCTGTCTCTGGGAAAACTAATGCATAATGATTTTACTTCTGATGAGAGGAACAAAATAATTGAATTATCATTAACCAAATCTATTACTTTTAGTAAGGTTACAGAATTGTAATATTCTGATTTTATCATGTTTCATCAGTTCAATAAATTTGAATCTTTAAAGAGAATTTTGTCCTCAATTAATTATTCTGATGTATTAGTCTGTGAGAAAATTCAAATTATGTGCTATTTCCTTTTTCTTTATATTTTATAAATGTATACTTTTAAGTATAAATAACTTCGTACTATACCTCAATAGTGACCCGTAAAGTTGAGAGGTTTTTAAGTTTTAAATACCTACAGAGGTTGGAAATGTAACATGGTGATAAACTGCTTACCTCACATGTACAAACCCCTGAGTTCCATCCCCAGCACCCAAGAAAAGCAAAACATTGTATCATGATTTTGTTTCCTTTATCAAGGTCTTTTATATTATATGTTTTAAATAGCAGTAAAATATTGTACCATAATAACCCCTTTTGTGGTAAAGGAAAAGGTTCTAATTCTTTGTAGGAACTGAGTTCATTCTACAAAGTATCCTTTATACAATTTAAAGTTGAATAAAATAAATTTATTTCTGGGGTTTTCAGCTTAACTTGAAGATTTCAGTATTATCAATTGGACTTTTTTAGAAATCATAATTATATAGTACAGTGTCTTCTCATTGTGTACTGTATAAATTCTGAATTTTCCAAGCTGAATTTTTCTCATTCATCTTTAAAATGATTTTTATATGTAATACCATTTTCTTCTTTCAGTTCTGTACCCTAACAAATGTCTTGCTCTCCTATCTTCCTATTTCAGCTCTTCTCTTTTTCTGCTTTCTTATGGAGTGGTTTATTTTACCTCACCTTTGTTGTTTTCTTACCCTAATTTATTGCATCTCTCTCTTTCTCAAGACTTTTTCAGCATTCTAACCATCATGCTGGTTTTGTTTATATTTCTGTAATACACTGAAGTTTTTTCCAGAATCTTCCTCTCAAGTATCTGTGTGGTTGCATGGGTGTATAACAACTATATAATAATTACGTTCATTAAAAAAATAATAGTTAAATTCATTATAATTGCAGTGAAAAATGCATATATAAGGAGTTTGTCTGTGTATAGTGCAACTATATCTACATAGTTTTCTTTTTCATTATTTGTATTTAGATGTATTCATCTATAAGGTATATGTACTTACATGTAATGTATTTACTTGTTATCCTCAGATATTCCCTCTATCCAGTGCTAGCATTCAAAAATCACTGTGTATGTTTGTATAACCATCACTCTAGACACATTATATATTCTTTGTATGTTTTTCTTTTGTAACAGAATTTACCATTGTAAGCATTTAAAAATGTACTTCGTGGCATTTGATACTCTCAAAATATTTATGCGATCATTTTGTAGTTCCAGAACATTTTATCACCCACAATAGAAGCTGTACACTACCATCATTCCCTAGTATCCTCTTCTAATCCTGGCAACAATGTTATACTTTTCTCTATATGAACTGTATATTTTGAATAGTTTATATAAATCAACCACATTTATTTTGATACATAGCTAGAAATATAATAGATGAGTCATATAATTCCAATTATGTGCTTAACTTTTGAAGAACTATCAAATTGTTTTGTAATCTCCAGTTTATGCATTTTAGTTTTGTTCATTAACAATTTTAAAGAAATTATTTTCTCTATCTACTCATCAACACTTGAATACTCTGCCCGTCTGCCACCAACCAGTCCTGTTAGTAATGTCGATCTTACTTCCAGGTGTGAAGAAGATCTCATTATAGACTTGCTTTCATTTTCCCAGTGAATAGTAGTGTTGAGTTTCTTTTTATATTTTCCACTTGTATACTTTTAGAAAAGCATCATACCAGGTTTTTTCTTATTTTTTGGTCTTGTGTTTTTGTTGTTTGTTTGTTTTGAGTTATTACAGATTTAGAAATATAATATCCCCAACTGGTGATGTAACTCCTTTAAATGGATTGTGGTGAAAATTGGGTGACAAAATGAAGTTGCTTGATGTTGCAGGGCTGTGCTTTAAAAAGGAAGTTCAATGTTAAGCTTCATGTTGGCTGTGTTAACCACAGTTCTTTTGAAGTTGATGGTCATATGAAATTTAATCACTGTTCTTTTTAAGTGTAGCTTTAAAGTTGAATGAACACTCTATGTGTAACTTGGACACAGATTTCCATTATGTATTACTGAAGCTAATACATTAATATTTTGCCCTTTCATCACTTGCATAGCATTTTTCTTTCATCTTGATCACATTAACTGTTGGTCTATATTGACATGTAATTTATTAAAATGTCTTGATTGTTTTTGCAGATAATCCTTTTTTTTCAGTCTGCCTCTCTACACTTTGCTTTATGATCAAATTTTTAACTACATTTGCCTTTTTGTGTGTCATATTTAGACCCTTTATTTTTAAAGGCTAAGTACTTAAGTTTGTTAGGTAAATTGTTCCAATTTTTTTTTTTTAGGAAAGCAGGAAAAGCTAAATCTGTTTAATAACTACTTATGCTCATCTTAAAAAAAGGCTACTCTAGACTGATAGAAAACAAATAGTCTTGCCAGGAATTAATGTTAGAAAAAGGGTTATCCCTGTAATCACAGCTACTCAGCAGGAAGTAGGAAAACTGTAAGTTCAAGGCCACCGTGGGCAACTTAGCAAGAACCTGTGTTATATAGCTCAGTGGAAATGTTCTGTGTTTATTACAGTTATCTCCTCGACCTCCTAGTTTGTTTTTGTTTTTCAGAGAATACTCGTGTATAGTATTTTAGTACAACTTCCCATCATTGTAAAATACATCTTGTACACTGAGTGATTTTTACTTTCTGTAAATACAAAATTTAATTCTTAATTATAGTAACAAAAACTTTTAGTAATGTAAGTTCACTACAACAGACAGAAAATGAAGCCAAGTGTGGTGATAAACACTGTAATCCCGGCATTCAGGAAGCTGAGGGAGGATGATCACTGCAAGTATGAGACCAGCATAGTGAATTCAAAGCCAGCCTGAACTTCATAGTGAGACCTTTCTCCAGAAAAAAAGGCGGGGTGAAATGTCCCTCGTGGCAGGTTTAAAATATTGTCATGTCTTTTTACTAAAATGGTATACTGTGATGTGTTATTCTGTAAACATTAAATTAAATGTTCTTGAAAGCTTTCACCACAATTTATATCATTGTAAATTCTTGTTTTTTAATATACATAACTGATGCCTAGTTACTAGGATATATTCACCTAAACTTTAAATTTAGTTATATTACTAAAAATACATTTACTTTCACCTAAATTTTAAATTTATTTATATTACTAAAAATACATTTACTTTAAAATAGAGTTTTAAGTATTGTTGTTTTCACTTGGTTTGGGCTTTTTTGTTTTTTTTTGGTTTGTTTTTTAGTTATGAATCAAACTCACCTTGTGCATGCCAAACAGACAGTTTAAACCGCTCAATTATATCCCCAGCTTTCTTTTCACTTGGAAAAAGCCTCTGTAGTTAAGAGTAAAGTTTAAAATTTAAACAGATTTAAATATGGAAATAACAGTTGCAAAATCCATGTTAGAGCGAGTTTGTCATATAAAAGATACTAAATTGAAATGCATGAATGTATTTCATAAAGCAAACATTCTGTCCATCTTAATCATCATCTTTGTCAATCTGCATTATCATTTTTTGCTCACTTCACTTCCTTTCCATTCTACATACATCAGATTTACTGGTTTATTTCTCCTTCTTGGATAAACAGACACATTTTCAGCTCAGATTTCTGTCATTCTGGTGATAGGAATTAAACATACTGATGATGTCTTACATTTGTTTTATTCTGGTTTGTAAGCTTTGAGATTGTATTATATTGTTTGTTTTAATCTATTTGTTTCACAGGCTTTGGGGTGAACCTGTCAATCTCCGTGAGCAACATGATGCCTTAGAGTTTTTTAATTCTTTGGTGGATAGCTTAGATGAGGCTTTAAAAGCTTTAGGACATCCACCAATGATAAGCAAAGTCCTAGGAGGCTCCTTTGCAGATCAAAAGATTTGTCAAGGCTGCCCACATAGGTAAGCAGTAATTATTTTTTTAAGGTATGCTTTGTGCTTTTGCAAATAAAAATTTTATATGTTTATATTTTTCTTGTCAAGCCATGATGGTGGTATAGGCTTATAATCCCAGCTTCTAAGGGTATGGAGGCAGGAGAGTCACGAGTTCAAACTGACAGTAGGCAAGACCCCTTCTTTTTTTTTTTTTCTTTCTTTCTTTTTCTCTTTTTAATACCAGGAATCAAACTCAGGACCTTGCGCTTGCCAGGCAAGCACTGTGCTGCTGAGCCCCAGTTCATATAAACTATGTTTTATAGAGAGCAGAGTATGCTGATTTTAAATCCGTAAGGCTATGAATTAATGTTCATATGTAACACTATTCTGTTCGATTTTATTTTCAGTATATTTGATTCAACTAATATTTGATTCTTTTCACTTGCTTTGTTATATTCAAAGACGTAAAGTGACATTTTCCTTCCAGGGACACACTTGTAATCCCACTATTCAGGAGGCTGAGGCAGAAGAATTGCTGAAGTTCAAGGTCAGCTTGAACTGCATGGCAAGGCCTGTCTCAAAAAAAAATGGCACTTTCCAAACATGTATAATTACTAGTAAAAATCATTTAGTCATTCTAATTAAGATAGTTATTGTTTTAGTACAATGTAAGTTTAAAAGGTGACTGACAAATTGAATAGTTCTGACCTATACAAAGTAAATATTTAACCACTACCAACAACTGGCTAAGCATGGTTCCCTACAGTTATTAATTCCAGTATTCTGGGAGGCTAAGGAGAATTACAAATTCAGCCATAAAATGAGCAATTTAGTGACTTAGACAAAATGCTATCTCAGAATAAAAAAGGGCTGAGGATATAGCTAAGTGGTACATTGTATGCCTAGCATAGATAAGGCCCTCAGTTCAGTGCCTGTTACTGAGGAGAGAGTTAAAGATTCAAATTAACTGCATACTAACTAAACTTTTAAATGTTACAGGATTATATGAGTCACATGTCTTTTATATTACAGAGTTTGGTGGTTTTAGAATGTGGTATTTTTCTGGAATGTCTGTCAGACATAAACATAAAAATAAATATTTTAATGTACTATATTTACATGCATGCATACATACATACACATACATGTATGTGAATTTCCTGGCGCATCAGTCAGACATACATATTGGTATGTTCATTTGAGTATGTGAATTTTAAGTTGTCTTTTATAAAGCTTTATTTTTTATCATATGATGACTTGCAAAAGCCATTTCTGAACAATTTCATTTTTGTAACTTTTTCTTGTGCCTAAAATAAAAATTTCTAAATGAGAGGAATTATATCGTAAACATAGTAACTGCTCGTGCTGATATCTGGTAGGTGCATCTTAATTGCTTTGGATGATTGAGAGTGTATTCTCTCGATCTAATTTTTTGAGAATCATGAGAAATTTTAAAGTTACTTTTGTAATAGTTCTCCACTATAGAGTGCCTTTTCATTATCACGTTTATGAATTTTTGGTTTGTATTTGTTTTGCGAATATATAGAACAAAACACACTAGACTTAAAGCAAATTTATATGTGAAGGTATATGTTTGTAAAGCCTCTAAGGCAGGAATTGAGACACATTTTTAAATGCACCTTATTAATGGAAAAGCCATTTTTTTGAACTTACTGAACCTCTGTCTTTATTTTAGCATGAGTTACAATTTAAAGACATGTTAGGAAGACAGCCATACAGCCATGGCTTTTCAAACATCACTGCCGACTGGAACCAAATTACTGTACCTTCCTCTCCCAACCTAAGTTATTTATCTTCAAGTAGGGATATATAGAAACTGCTTGAATGTATATAAAGAATCTAATAGAATGCCTGATATAAAATAATTTACTGGTAAAGATGACTATTACTTAATAACATCTTATGACTGATGAATTTTGATAGGATACAATAAATGTTGCTAATGTATTTTTCATCAAATTACAGTTAAAGATAACATGATGAAATTTAAGGATCTTTTCCATCATTTCTTAATACCTTCAGGTATGAGTGTGAAGAATCTTTTACAACTTTAAATATAGACATTAGAAATCACCAAAGTCTTGTTGATTCTTTGGAGCAGTATATTAAAGGAGATTTACTGGAAGGTGCAAATGCATATCGTTGTGAAAGATGTGATAAAAAGGTATTTATTATACAATTTTCAAAATTAATGTATTTGTGTTTATCATCAAAGTTGACCTCTGTGCTACCTCTGCTTTGTTATGGTTGCAAAAAGGTAATCACAGTGATTATTTATTTAAAGGTATGTTAATGAAGGAATATTGAAGGATAACAATTGTATACCTAATTTATAAACTTTTTAAATATTTTGGAAATCACAGTAGATTGTCACTTTATTCTCAGAGTTTTGACATTTACATAAGTAAGTTTTAGTCTGTCTTCTGAAATAGATTGCTATTAAATGGCATTATAAGGTGTTGATAGTAGAAAACATTCTTTCATACTCCAAGTTACTGTTCAAGCCTAACAGATTTGCTCATTTTATTTAATTGCAGATTTTCACAGCACGTGCGGTTTAAGCAACTCTAATTTTTAGATACAATCAGTTAATTTCATTGCTGAGTATGGGATGGAATAGCATATCTGTCAAAATTCTACATAGTTAAATTATACATCTTTTTCTCAACCCTAATATCTTCTCACCTTCAATACTGTCTTCATCTTAAACACAGGATTGTATTGTGCATGACTGTATTGTCTGCCACCCACAACACTTGGAACAATTCCTTCTTACCCTTTTGCAAATGCTAACCCATCTTTTGAAATTAATGTTATAGTTAGTAACTATTTCAAGGAGAAGTGACACTTAAGTATACTAATAAATTGGCAGCACCTAGAGAATTAACTAAATAGCATATAATTCCATAAATGCCTGTTTTTATTATTGCTTGGATTATTTCTTGGGTACTTACAATATGTTATTTTCTTCGGTATAAAAGGAAGCACCAGCTAGGCATCGTGGTGCACACTTGTAATTCCTGGGAGGCTTATGTGGTGGATTGCTGTCAGTTCAAGGCTAGCCTGCACTACATAGTGAGATGGTACTTCAAAAAAAACCAAAAGAACAGTAAGAGTAAATATCAAAGGGCTAGTAACAAAGAATGACAATGTGGAATCAGAAATAAATAAGAATCTGTTTTCATATCTCAAGTCTTAGTAAACATTTTTTGGTGGGGGTGGATTACTGGAGATCAAAACTCGTGACCACTTGCCTACCCACTAGGCAGGCGCTTATGCCACTGAGGTAAATCTCTGCCTCTAAATTTTATTTGAAACATTTGAAAGTCAGTTGATACATAATTACTCTGGTTGTCTTCACTATCATTTGTTTACCTGTTTATAAATAAATTTAAATATCTCATTAACTTTTAATAATTTTAATAATAGATTTTTATGTGTGATTTGAGTTATAATGTTCCTTTATATTGTTTATTGTAGGTTGATACAGTAAAGCGCTTATTAATTAAAAAATTGCCTCCAGTCCTTGCCATTCAACTAAAACGATTTGGCTATGACTGGGAAAGACAATCTGCAATCAAATTCAATGATTATTTTGAATTTCCACGAGAACTAGATATGGAACCTTACACAGTAGCAGGTGTTGCAAAGCTGGAAGGAGATAATATCAACCCAGAGAGTCAGCTGATTGAACCAAATAAAGAGTCTGAAAGTGAGGTAGCAGGAAGTACAAAATACAGACTTGTGGGTGTGCTTATACACAATGGCCAAGCAAATGGGGGACATTATTATTCTTATATCATTCAAAGAAATGGTAGAGACAATCAGAAAGATCGCTGGTACAAATTTGATGATGGAAATGTAACAGAATGTAAGATGGATGATGATGAAGAAATGAAAAATGAATGTTTTGGTGGAGAGTACATGAAGGAAGTGTATGATAGGATGAAGCATGTAGCATACAGACGGCAGAAAAGGTGGTGGAATGCTTACATACTTTTTTATGAACGAATGGACACAGTTGATGGAGATGATGAGATAAGATATATATCAGAGCTCTCTATCACAAGACCTCTTATGTCACCATCAATTGAGAGAAGTGTATGCAAACAAAATGTGGAATTCATGCATAACCAAATGCAATATAGTTCAGAATATTTTCAATTTGTGAAGAAACTACTTATCTGTAATGCTATTTATTTAACCCCTGTTCCAGGTAAGTTTCTGTACATTAGCCTCTTATCAATATATAATAACTCTTATTTCACTTATAGGATTTGTACCAGAATCAACCTTTGTTTAAATCTTTCTGTTCTTTTATCTTTTTTTTCTTTCTCTTAGGATTCATTAACCTTAAACTGCATAAACATCAATATTTTCATTTTATGTTTTGAAGTAAAATAACATCTGAATAAATTGTGACTTAACAACTATTTAAATAAAATACTTGCTTAAAAAAATTACACTGGGCCAGGGATTTAGCTCAACAGTGTTGTGTCTGCATGGGAAGCATGAGGTCATAAGTTTGATCCCTGATAGAAAAAAAAAAAAAAAGAAATTATTATAAAGGATATCTGAACCTTTTAATAGTAACATTTAGTGTTTATAAAATAAAAGAGCTTGTCATACTGTTTTTATTTGTTTGTTTTAGCAAACTTTAGTTTTAAACATAGTTTAGTAAGGTCTTAAGATAATCAGTAAACATTACCCTTGTCTAAAGAATTTTTTTGTTAGGAGTTTAGCTGTATGTTTGCTTTTTTTATTTAAAGGACAAGATCACTTGTTGCCTGAAGCAGAAGAAATCACTATGATCAGCATTCAGCTTGCTGCTAGATTTCTCTTTACAACTGGATTTCACACCAAAAGAACAGTCCGTGGCCCTGCCAGTGACTGGTACATGGCTTTGGATTTTGGTCATATTTTACTTAGAGTTTATTTGACCTTTTATTACGCTCAGACATTTTTCTTTAATTATGTGAATGTCGTTTTATATGTCAAACATGAAATAAAAATTTGTTGGTATTGGGAAATACCTTACTAAAGTTACATAGTATAAATATGACTTTTATTTTTAAATGGACTTATATTTTTGTTCTAGCATTACTTGTATTGTATTTATCAATACAATAATCTTTATCATAACTAAATTATGACATTTAAAATGACATTTAAAATGACAAAGATAAAAAAAATTTTAAAAAAATTTAAAAAATAAAAAAATAAAATGACAAAGATTTTTAAATGACTAAAAATAAATTATTGGTAATTTTTAAGAAATAATGACTACAGTACCTTGATTTAGCAAACCTTAAAACATCATTTACAGTATAAAAAATGTTAAGGAAATGTCTGCATGAGGAACAGTTTGATAAGAGATTTATGGAGACCTCCACACATTCTCTTCAGATTTATGTTAAGGGTATGTTTATAGAGATCTAGTTACAAGGCTTCATTAGTTAGTCTTATATTTGTACCAGAACTGATTGTACCAGAACTGATTGTACCAGAACTGATTGTACCATCAGTACAAAGAAGATTTTTTATCATTATTTGGTTCATAAAAACCTTTTGAATAAATATGGCAACTCAAATAAGCATATTGATAAAAATTTGTAATCATAGATATTTCTGTTGTAGGTATGATGCGCTATGCATTCTCCTTCGTCACAGCAAGAATGTACGTTTTTGGTTTGCACATAATGTCCTTTTTAGTGTGTCCAATCGTTTCTCTGAATACCTTCTGGAATGCCCTACTGCAGAAGTGAGGAGTGCATTTGCAAAACTTATAGTATTTATTGCACACTTTTCCTTGCAAGATGGTTCTTATCCTTCATCTTTTACATCTTCAGGACCTTGTAATCAGGTAATTGCACAGCTTCTATGTAGTAAACACCTGAAAATAAATTCTGTTTCTGTAAAGTTAGATGTGTACAATTTTGTATCTGTGCTTGAAGTGAAGAGAGAATGTAAACATAAATATATTACGGTGTCTACTTGTAAAACTTGATCATTAGACATTTTGTTTGTTGTTGGTTTGCTTTCTGAGACAAGATCTGATTATGAAACCCAGGCTGGCCACAGATGCAAAGCAGTCCTATTCTAGAATGTTAAATGCTAGGATTACAGGCTGGCCACAGATGCAAAGCAGTCCTACTCTAGAATGTTAAATGCTAGGATTACAGGTGTGCACCACACCACCCAGCTAATAATAAGCACTTTGATAAAGAAATAGCCTATTCACTCACTTTCAGTTGTTCAACAAATCTTAAGATTCTGTATAAGATTTCATTTTTAACAGCTTATTTTACACTGTTAAATAGGTAAGTGCAAAAAGTATAGCGTACACATTGTAACATTTACAGTTTCAACAATATGAAGGATCTAAAACTCATTCTTTCAAAGAACTACTAGATTTATTAATTCATTTCTGAAGTTTTTACCACAAGTGACCATGACCCTCTTTATGCAAAGAAAAATTTATTGTTTCTGCATATTATTGCTGATGAAACAACTTGTATTTCTCACAGATGGATGGTAACTTGAGCTTGAGTGATCATTTACTAAAAGCAGTATTAAATCTTTTGAGAAGAGAAGTTTCAGAACATGGACGTCATTTACAACAGTATTTCAATTTGTTTTTAATGTATGCCGATTTAGGTAAGAATATTTCAACCAACTCTTAAGTCAGTGATTGTTTCATATTTGCATATTAATGATAAAAACTTTGTAATCATGAAAGAGAATTATTCTAGAAAGTATGGTACATCTTCTTAGAAGGATTGCAAATTTTTAGTATAACTTGTCAATGGCAGTTTCCATCTTGTAGGAAGGATTGCAAATTTTTAGTATAACTTGTCAATGGCAGTTTCCATCTTGTACTGTTAGGTAATTTATACCTAAAATTATATTAATTTTTTTCCTGTGGTAGTCTTTAAGGTCAGATTTTGTGTGCAATTCACATTTTTATCTCTAAACCCTTTTTTTCATTTGTTTTTGTTTAGTAGTGGGAATCAAACCTTGTGCTTGCCAGATAGATACTTGTGCTGCTAACCTATATATCCCTGGCTCCCATTAACTCCTATTGAGTTTGAAAACTAGTGGTTTCCTAATCATATTCCCTACCATTAATTCAGCATTCACTTTTTTCTAAATGGATTCTAAATGGTTGTGATTCTTTTCAGATTTAAGATCACTTCCTACAGAATTTAGGAAAACATCGTATGTCTTTGTTCAAAGAAATTTAAAAAAAAATTAAAATCAAAGAAATTAAATTGAAATGGCTGAGAATTAAATAATACACTTAAATTCTATTAACTTTCAAGACTAATAATACCATTTTCAGCATATCCCCTAAGTATTCACCTTTTCTCCCATAATCTAAACATTTCTCTTTTTTTTCCCCTCAGCAGTGTCAGACTGGTTTACCTCAAAAACTATAGTTTGCTTATACTAGTGTATTTTGAAAGTTTTTAAATTGTATATAGTATGCTTATACCAACGTATTTTCAAAGTTTTTAAATTTTGTACCTTTCCGTCTACTAGAATTCAAAATTCTTCTCAGGGGTTACATAAATATCACTTGTCTGTCCCTTTTAAGATACTGATTCCTTATCTTTCCACTTCTTAAAGTAGTTCTAAAAGTTCTCTTTTGTGAGTATCTTTAAGAGATACTGTCAGAAATATAGTGAGTGCACTCCTGAATGGCATTAACAGAAAGGCAGGCTCCTGAAAGCACTGAGGAATGTCCACCTTACTTATGTGACTTTTTCCAAAGTCAAAATAGTCAAGAAAGATAACTGTTCTGAATCATTTCAGAATATAGAGGCAACCACAACAAAACAACCAATGACAACTCATGAAAGAACTTCCAGTAGCGAGAATAATGGCATCAGTGTATTCAAAGTGAGGAGCAGTACTCTGAGGGAAATTAATGGCAGTTTTGTGTAATTCCATAATTTTTAAAATTCAAACACATTGTGTGTTTTAATCAGACCTCACAGATCAAAAATGATTTTTGTACCTTCAGAAAATTTTTTAGGTAGTTGTTTTTGGGTGAAGAAGCTACATTTGTTACAGGCATAATTATAAAATAGGGAGATCTGATTTAAGCAGTCATGCAACAGCACTTTGTATTCAACTAAAATCTTAGCAACATTAGAAAATATTTGGTCAGATTTTTATGAGAAATAGGAAATTAGCCAGTTGTTCTGAATAATGCTTAAAATCACAGCTACATTGAGCTAAATTCTACAATCACATTCTTTTTATTTAAATTTTCTCTCTGTAAACTTGTTAAACAACTATTAATCTGATTTTTCAACAGAAAGATTGTACCATTCATCTCTTCATTTAACTGTGATTCTGCAATACTTGCATTTTTAGATGGAAAAGATCTCACAACCAAACATGAATGAAAATTTTTATGTAAAAAATACCAAGTATAACATGTACATGTTCTTTTTATTTTATAGGTTTTTGACAGTGTTAGGAATTGAACTCAGGTCCATCACGCTGAACTATACACCCAGACCACCCTCCCTTTTTTTTCCTTTCATACTTTGGGACAGAATATCACTAAATTGCTCAGGAACTTAATAATCTATATTCAGCCTTCTAGGGTACTTGGATTATAGGACTGTGCCATCATGCCCAGTTTATAATTTCCATTTGAACTGCTGTCTGTCCATAAACTGCTGACTATTGTATAATCTAATCAGAATTTCCCCTTACCAAAAAATATTTGTACATCATTTGTTTATGTTTTGGGGGATATTTTTGTTTGGGATTTTTGGTTTGGTTTGATTTTTTTTTTTTTTTTTTTTTGAGGGTAGGGTCATTGAGACAAGGTCTCACTATATAGTTCAGAGTGGCTTTGAACTCCCTAGATTAGCCCAGGCTAACCTCAAAATCACCACAGTTCTTATACCTCAACCTCCTGAGTGCTGGCATTATTATTACATGGGTAGTAGCACATGCATGCACTACCATACCCATATCATAAATCTTAATATTAAACCTGTATGGTCATATATATTTGTGCACTTGGAAACAGTAATTAGTGCACTTGGAACACATTCTGTAATATCTTTGTTAGATATTCTATATTGTGATAGCCATTATTTTATTAAAACAATTAAAAATACAATTTTTCCTCAGAAAGTAACAGTAGAACTAGTATGATCCAGTTAGCTCTTATTAATTAGCTGGCTATTATGAATCAGCTTGCAAATAACTGTAATTGAGCAGTTCCACTGCTGTCATGTCCAAAGGAAAAAAAATCAGTACATATGTCAGAAAGATACCAGTAAAATATGTCTTTGTAGCACTATTCATGTTGGTCAAGTTAGCAGAGCAACAGAAGTGTCCTATCAGCAAGTGAGTAATACATGCTTACATACCCTGAAATGATACTTGACCTTTGAAAAAGAAATGTCATTTCAGACAAAAAGATGAATATGGAGTTACTGTTAGGTATAAAATTCACCAGGCACAAAAAATAATCTGATACATGAATAGATTCGTAAAAAGGTGTAAGGGGAAGGAAGAAGAAAGAAAATGAGAGAAGAAATCTCAGGACAAATAATGTTAAAAAAAAAAAAAAAGTAAAGATCTGAGATCTGGTTCTTAACATCAAGTCAAGAAAGTTGAGACAGCAGCTAAGTAGAGATTAGAAATGAGAAAATGAGAAACTAGAAATGGGCTTTTCCCCCCAACAAGTAAAAAAGAGACTGATAATTTTTAAAAGAATGTTTCTAAAAGTTTAGTTCTGTATCACCTTGTGAAAATTGCCATTTAGGCAACACTATTTGTTGTAAAGCCCTAGAAATACATTTCCCCTATGGGCCAATATAATTGGAATACCAGAGTCATTGTTATTTCACAGGCCACTTTGGTTTGGTATTTTAATTTGATTGTTGTGGTACTGGGGATTTAATCAAGGGCCTAAACATTGAGTTATATCTCTAATTAGGTGTGGATTGGTTTTGAGACAGACTTAGTAACTCACTAGTCTGGGCCAAAACTTGGGGTCTTCCTGCCTACGTGTGCAAGACTATTAAGATTGCAAGTTTGTATATGCCAGCTATTTTCATAGTTATAATCTATAGGTTTTCTGTTCCATCTGCATTTCATCTATATTATTTTCAATCTGAACAGAGCACTTTACTCAGAAATTCTAGCAGCCATGATAATAACTTGTTTAGTATTGCAGTGTTACCCATTCTAAAATTTTTACACACATTGTTTTCCCCATTTTTTATAGGTACAGTGGAAAAGACACAGCTTCTAAAATTGAATGTGCCTGCTACCTTTATGCTTGTGTCTTTAGATGAAGGACCAGGTCCTGCAATCAAATACCAATGTCCTGAATTAGGCAAATTATACTCAGTAGTATCCCAATTGATCCGTTGCTGTAGTGTCTCATCAAGAATGCAGTCTTCAGTCAGTGGTAAAATAGAATGCTCTCTATTTTAATTAATTTTTTTAGATGGTAGGTTTGCATAGTAATTGATGGAAAGAATTATAAAACTGAGAGTAAAAAGCCCATACTTTTGGAATATTTTTTAGCTATTGAATGCTTTATTATACGTTTAAGAGAGATTTTTTTCAAATTTAAATGCTGTTGCAATTACTGGACTTTTGAAATGGTTGGTTTAAGAATTTTTAACCTTGTTTTTCTTTAGTTTTAGCATTTTATCACCTTGTAGTTCTGGTCCTGTTAGTAAACATTTTACTGGGCTTAGAAAATTTAAGTTTAAATCAAATGTTATTTTTAAAATTATAAATTTAGTATTATAATTTTGTCTAATCGGCTTATTGATCAATAATCTGTTCTAGATGATCCTCCTCTTCCCAATCCTTTTGGTGACCCTAATTTATCACAGCCCATAATGCCTATCCAGCAAAATGTGGTAGACATTTTGTTTGTGAATACTACTTATGTGAAGAAACTTATTGAGGATTCTAGTAATTCAGAAGAGACCATCAAGTTACTTCAATTCTGCTGCTGGGAGAATCGACAGTTCTCATCTACTGTCCTCAGTGAACTACTCTGGCAGGTTAAAGAAAAATAAATATTCCTATGTTTGTAATTTTATTTACATTCTTTTAAATAAGTAATTCACTGTATTATCCCTGTTTTTAGGTTGCATATTCACACACCTATGAACTCCGGCCATACTTGGATCTACTTTTACAAATTTTACTGATTGAAGACTCCTGGCAGACTCATAGGTAGACATTCTTGCTACCAATGGAATTACAGTTTCTCAAGTTCTAGAAATAGTTGAAAATGCCAGTACCAAAGTACAGTTTTACTTTTTAGAACACAATTTAATGCTGTATCCTAAGTAATACTGTTATCTAAAAAATAATTACTAGCCTATATAAGTAGTTTTAACAATATATGAGAAATCAAAATGGTGAAAAAGGAGGCTAATCTCTTACAAGGCCTTTAAACATTCCCTAAAATTGCTGTGTGTTACTTGTAAAATTCAGTTTAGGATGATGATATAGAACTTACTGCCTAGCTCTGTCAAATGATTCCAGCTTTTCTCTTTCTGGGAATTACTTTATAGTCATTTATTTTAAGAAACAAATGACATCAGCTGTGATGGTACGTTCCTAGAGAATCTATACAAGTTCAAGGCTCACCTGTATTACACAGTAAGATCCTGTTTCAGGACTAGAAGAAGCAATAAAAATCAAACAACTCCAATACTGTAGGTAGCTGACACAAGGATGACAAATTCAAGTTTAGCTGGGACAGCTGAACAATTTAGCAAAACCCTATCTAGAAAAGGATTAAGGATGTAATCAATACCTAGTACTTGAATTTAACTCCCTTACTGTATAAGAAAAATTGAGAAGTATGTAAATATTGTCATTAGTCACATAAACTATAATCTTCAACTTCAGAGTACTGCAGAATAATAGTACACCACAATAAATTCTTTTTATTATTTATTGGTATAATTTAAACATGCATAATCTTATAAGAAATTTCTACCTGAATATGATACTGATACATTTATTTTCTGTTCCTCTCTCCTCCCTCCTACCCTACTCCCCTGCTTATTTACAAAGCTTTGTTTTCCTTTTTGACCTTCCTGGGGAATGGTCCAGCTACGTAGGTGTCTCTGATCCCAGGTTCCTGGGAAGACAGTGAGGTATGCAGCAGGCTTCTCCAGACCCATGCAGCTACACTGAGGCTTTCCTGATGGCCATGGCATGTGGTGGTGGGACTGCTTCTTCTCTCAGTCTGTGTAACTTCCTCAATGGCAGTGGGTGCATTCCATAGTTTTCTATGTAGACATCTTTTATTTCCTTTGTTAGATTGATTCCTAAGTATTTTATTTTTCTGGATACTCTTTTAAAGCGTGTGATTTCCGTAGTTTTTCTCTGTGAGTTTGTTGCTTGTGTTTGAGTGTTGACTTTGTATCCAGCTATACTACTCAACTTGCTTCTTAGGTCTACATGTCTTTTGTGGAGTTTTTAGGGTTTTATAGGGTATCATGTCATCTGCAAAAGATGATAATTTAACTTCTTCCATTTCTATCCTTACTCCTTTTGCTTCTTTCTCTTGCCTAATTGATCTGGCTAATGTTTCCAAAACTGTATGGAATAGGGATACTGATAGTGAACATCTTTGTCTTGTTTTGGGGTTTTTGTTTTGTTGTTTGTTTCAGTGCTAGGAATTGAATTCAGAACCTTGCACTTGACAGGCAGGCACTTAAGACACTGAGCTATACCCTGCCCTTTGTTTTGTTCTTGATTTTTGAGAGAAAGCTTTCAGTTTTTGACATACCAACATTCGGTTGGTGTTGGCAGATTATCTTAGCTGGCTTCTATCACATTGAGGAAAAGATCCTCTATTCCAGTTTTCTGTAGAGGCTTATAATCAAGAATCCATATTAACTTTGTCAAATGGTTTTTCTGCATCTGCAGAGATGATCATGATTTTTGTCTTTGGTTCTGTTGATACGGTGTGTTACATTTATTGATTTGTGTGTGTTGCAACATCCTTGCACTCCTGAAATAAATCCTACTTGATCATGGTGCATAATGTTGATGATTTTCTCCATTCTATTTCCTAGTATCTTTTTGCAGATTTTTGCATGTATGTTATTTAGTGTGATTAGGCTGTAGTTCTATTTGGGAAGGTCCTTCTCTGGTTTTAGTATCAGGTAATGCTCACTTGCACCAATGACTCTGAGTTTCTTATGAGTTTCAGTATTAGTGGCATTAATTCGACGCTAAATTCCTTATAGAACTCAGCAGCTAATCCATCACGGCCTGGGATTTTCTTTTTTTTTTTTTGGCTGTTAATTTCTAAATTAATTTTTAATTGCATTGACTGATGATTGTTTATTTTAAATTTTTACTTTAGTAATTCATACATATCTAGGAATCTGTCTGTTTTTTCTTCGCTTTCTGTAGAGTTCAAGTTCTCAGATTAGGTATTGATGAGCTTCTATGTTTCTACAGAATCCTTTGTGATTTCACCTTTTTCATATTAATTACATGAATTTGATACTTTCATCTGCTCAATAAGGTTGTTTAAGATTTAAAGTTTTATCTACCCTTTTTTTTAAATCTTTTTTTTTAATCAGTATCGGGGATGGAACTCATGACCACACACTTGCAAGGCAGGCACTTAGGCCACTGAGCGAAATCCCCAGCCCTTTCTATTTACCCTTTCAAAGAACCAACTCTTTAATGCATTGATTCTTTGTACTATTTCCTTAGTTTCAGTTGCATCAGTTTCCCCCATGTACAAGCTGTGGATTTGACTTTTTTTCTAGAAGTTTGAGGCTCAACATTTTTATTTGAGCTTACTCTGTTTTCCTGATATGAGAATGTACTACTATAAATTTTCCTCTGGACTGCTTTCATTGTGTCCCATTACTCCTGGTATGTTGTTTTGGTATTATCACTGAATTGTAGATACTGTTTATTTCCAATTTCTTCTGTGATTCCTTAGTTGATCAGAACAATGCTAACTTCTTTTTGTTTATGTATTTTTGTGGTTCCTTTTATCATTGATTTCAGTTGCATTGTATGTAATCAGATAATATGCATGAGATAATTTCTTTTACATTCACTTGAGCAAGTTCTGTGGGCAAGTATGTGGTCTGTTTTGAAGAATATCCCATGTGCAGTGGAGAATATGTATTGTGATGTCACAGGTTTTATGTAAAACCCTCTCCCGCTCTGTCCCATGCCTCACATTCACTTTATTTCAAGGAGAAAAAGAAAGAAGGAGGAAAAAAACTAAAACTAAATTTCAAAGCACATTAACCAGGGGCAGCAGTGGTACATACATTGCACATTGTCATCCCCAAAGGTTTGATTTAATTCTGATACTTTCTTGTTACTTATTTTTTTGGTCTAGTTTAACTGTCTATTTGAGATAGTATGCTATTAACCTCCTCCATTACAAATGTATTAGTGGTTATTTGTGCTTATTATAATGTTTTATGTACGTAAATACTCATTTTAGGTAGCTGAGTGCGCTAGTATTTGGTCCATATATTCATGATTATTATCTGTTCTTCTTGGAGTTTTCCCATTAAAAAGTATCTAGTGATCTTCTTTGTCTCTTTTGACCCAGTCTTGGCTTGAAATTAATTGTCTGCCAATAGAATAGATACTGATGGTCATAATTAATATGTATGGGCTTACCCTTGTTACGTTCTTTTCTGCTGATGGTTTCCTGTCTTTTCCCTTTGTTTAATTGTTTGCCCTGCTGGTAATTGCTTTTTTCTATTATTAGAATTGTGGTTGTTGTTACCTCTTGTTAGAATACCTTTTAACACAATTTTTAGAGCTCATTTTGTGGTCATGAATTGGTTCAGTTGTTGTTTGTCATAGAAAGATTTTATTTCTTCATTAATTTTGAAAGATAGTTTTGCAGGATACATCTGTCTGGCTTGAAAGTTATTTTCTTTCAGGATTTGGAATCCTCAAGCTTTCCTTGATTCAGAGGTTTATGTTACGAAGTCTGCTGTGATTCTAATGGGCTTTCCTTTATAGATGAATTGTTTCTTTCTCTAGCATCTTTTGATGCTCTGTTCTTGTACTGAGTTTTTAGAATCCGGAGTATTATTTGCTTTGGTGTAGATTTATTTTGGATAATTGGAGTTCTGAATGCTTTAGTTACCTATATGTCAGCTTCTTTTTCAGTTCTTGGCAAGGTTGCTCCCATTAGTTCTGTGACTAAATCTTTTCTGCTGGCTGTGCTGACTCCAGCTTTTTCTATTGAGTGCAGTCAATCTTATATTGTTCCTCTTGACATCATCTTAAAGCTGTTGGGTTGTTTTTTCAGGGTCCTTGGTTGTTCTTAAGAAATTTTTCTTTTTGTAATCACTAACCTTAATCTTGTTTTGTAAGTCTGATACTGTTTTCATTTTCATCCATTGGATTTTGCAAATTTTCAGTGAAATTTTTAATTTACTGGGTATTTGTTTCAGTCTTGTTTCATGGATTTCATTTGTTTTTATATTGGGCTTTCATGGTTTCCATTGTTTTCTTGTGTTCCTTTGTTTTTATCTATATCTGCCCTAGATTTGCTGAGAAAGTTCTGCATTATGGTCATCATTTTCCTTTTTATTTATGAGATGAGAAATTGTTTCTGATCTGGTTTCCTCTATAGCTTCATAGGGTTTTTGTTTTCCACTTTTGCTATCATTTCAGAAAATTCAGATAAGTAGCCTCTGATTTCCTCTATCTTATTATCTTCTGGATTTGTCCTACTGGGCTAGAAGTCCTATTGGGATGGTTTTTTGTTTGTGTGTGTTGTCGCTTTCTATGTTTTATTTTCTGTTTTTGCTTGTATGTTTTCTTATGTTAGGTAACTTTATCACTGGTTTTGAAGTTTTTCTAGGAAGGATCTTTTCCTTCCAGATAGCTCTGTGGTATATCTGGCTATTGGTGTTTGCGTCTTTCTCAAGACCCTATTTTCTTATTTTATTAGTGGTGAAATGTTACTCTTTGTCTCAGTACCCCAATCCTTTGGCACAAGATTATAGGGAAGGTTAGGCCTTTAGACTATCACAGTGTTGTCATTTAAGAGTGGATAATTAAGCATAACATGTGTTGTATCCTGGCTGATGTAGTACAACTACCAGTAACATAGTACAACTAGAAACTGACAAACTGTAGTAAGTACTAAATTGGTATGCATAGGAACAAGACCGAACCATAGGAACAAGCATACAGTATAAACAGAAAGTTGTATGCAGTGAGTTTCTCTGATAGAATGATTTTATCCTGTAGGGAAAGAGAAAAAAGAGAGATAGATTATAAACAGAGTGATAACTAAAGAAAAACATCATAGAAGCAAGGCTGAAGAACAAATATCCAAATTTTGGTAAGGGATGATCACCCAAATTTTGGGAAAGTAGAGGACAGGAGGGAATGAATGAAGGAGAAAGTAAAGCAGTATC